>JABVXV010000220.1:0-108783 GCA_013365325.1 Dipetalonema caudispina | reverse complement strand
TTATTATTATTATTATTATTATTATTATTATTATTATTATTATTATTATTATTATTATTATTATTATTATTATTATTATTATTATTATTATTATTATTATTATTATTATTATTATTATTAAACTATCGTTTTAAGTTATAAAAAAGAAATCTTTCCAAGTTGTTTTTTATTTCTATTTTTAAAAGTATAATATTCGTATTTTCACTTATTTCTGTCTTTTTTTTATTAAAGAACTTGCATGATTAGTCTTATTATTTTTTAGTTCATAAAGTGTCTTATTGCGGCAAAAATTTTCCATGCAATCTTTTTTTCCAAATAATTTCCCTAAAAATATCGTGCAGATGCCATCAATTTATTAATATCAGATGTGAAAATTTGGATGCTTACTTTTGAATTTCTAAATGAGAGTTGCTTTCTAAAATCGATTTCTTGAAATTATTCTTCATAATCTTTTATTTCGAATATAAAAGTAACAGCCAAAGTTCGCTATGGAACTTATTTTTAGCGTATTAAATTTTCTTCATTTATTTCATTTATCAATTAAGTGCATTGAGAATTAAAATTAACACAGTAACGATAAGGTCAAAGCATCGAATACATTCATAATTGTCATGTTGCTATTTTAAATCGTAGTGCAAAATGATTTTCTTTCAAATCCTAACTGTTTAGACTGTTCAAAATTGTCCACATAATAAAATCAACCTTCTAAATAATCAATTTTATAATTATATTGTTGTTGTGATGTCGTAGAATATCTTACACATAATAGCTTTTAAACATTATGATGTTTTCAAGATGAATAAAAATGGATCAGCAAAATTATCCATTTGATCAATGTCCTTCATATCACACACTTTCTGTTGATAATAATATTGCTAAATGTTAACATATCCAATAAACTGTGGTTAATCCAGTTAATCTTTCATTATCATTGGTAACACTTTTGTCTTGCTTAAAGTTTCTATAAATTACACTTTGATATTACAGATAACATTATGTTAAATTATCCGGATAAAATTGTATGAAATGAAAAATAGTAAATGTCACCAAGAAGAGACATTATTTCCTTAAACGATCAACAAAATATTCGTTCCCTTCATTTCCCTCCTTGTTGAAATCATTTTTCATTCATTTTAACTTCCAATGCATATCTTCGCTTTGGTCATTTATGGGCATATTGTATCTTTCTGAACGAGTTTTTCACTCCGTTTCACCTATACCCATTACTACATTGATATTATTTTGTTAACGATTGATTTACCGATGATTATCTTATTGTCAATTGTCGAATATATCCAAATTACATGAGAAACTTTGGATATTGATTTTAAATCAATATTTTTGTTAAATCAATAGTCAAATCTTTAACAGTTCGTTATAATTACAAGAAAAATAACAATTAGATGAAGCGGATAAAAGAGATGAAAAAGGTAAAAAAGGAAATCTCAGAGTAGAATACAACAAAAATTGAGCAGGATAACAGGAAGTAAAAATGGTAAGAAAGAAGAAGTTCACTAAAAGAAATTTGAAGCAAATATCTTTATATGAAAAGGACGTGCTTTTTTCTTTTTTTTTTTGCTTCGCTTTGCTGAAAATTTGAAATTTGTTCTCAAAAATTTGTTCATTCTCAATTTCAGTTTCCTATATTCTCTACTTTTCTTTAGTTTCCCATTAAAAATGAATAATTTATGGATTCATTTAAATGGGAACAGAAGAATTTTATTTTGTTCGAGAAAACAACGAACAGAAAATTATTGCAAGCTATATAGCATGTTTACATGCATCTAATTTACATCTTTGCATGCATCCAACTTGCATGATTATTACTATTGCAATGTAATCATTAGCTATTGTTAATCTGATAATATGATAAAATTAATATTATTTACTAATGAATATCACTCATTTATTATATGATCATAATTGTATAAACTGACTGATCATGTTTTATTTTATAAAAAGTGAATTTATCTTCGTTCCCTAACAATATCAACTTATTTACTGTATGAAATTAAAATCATCTTTTTAAAATGCTTAGTTAAATATCGAAAAAAAAAATACAGGAAAGAGCATATGAGCTTTAAACGTTAAAATTTTTAGATTTCAATTAAAAATGCTATTGTTACAAAACATTATTAATTGCAACTTTTATTAAAATTAAGGTCGCTGTCTTTTTCATCGTGCAATAAACAAACGTTTAATTTTTGAAATTTTTTTTATTTTCAAATTTTAACTAAAGCTAAAATCCATTGCACCATATCTTTGCTTTTTCGCATCATATTGCAACATCTTCAACAATACCTTTCATTTCACTTCTATTGTCATTTGATAATATCATATGTTTCCTTTGCTTCCAAAATTGCCCAAAGTAAACATTTTATGAATAATGTAAGTTAAAATTTATTGAAATCTACACATTCTAACAGTTTTAATTCTTTCTCTCTTTTCTATCTTGTAATCATTTATACGTCAAATATCTAGAAAATTTAAAAATTTTTGGATAAATTTAGTATTTACATTATTCGATCCATTACTTCTGCTGCTGTTATATTTTCATTTCTTTTCAATACATTCTAATAAGTCTTTTCAACAAACTATTTCTTACAACTAAAAGTGGAAATGCTCTACGATTCAGACAATTAACGAAAAGATTTTTAGCAATAAAATGCTAGATCACTCAGGTGTTAGTATAGTATCGAATTTGGTTGTTCATCGATACATCGAAAAATTGTCAAACAAAAATGATCAAAGTTAAAATTCACGATATTTTATGCCCATGGGCAAAAAATGGGCGCAATTTTCGCATCAAAATTTCGAAAGAAAAAGTTAAAAATATCTTTCTTTAAATATCAATTCAACAATTATGTTATTTCTATCCTAAATTCGTTTCATGCCTTAAATTTTTTTCATCGTATCACTGATCATTTGAAACATTTCTTTCACATGCACTAATATTTTCGATTTATTGATGATATTTGTTTAGCGTATAAGATTTGTTTTTGAAAATAAAAAAAGAAAAGATAGATGAAGAATTTAAGAGTTAAAAGTGATAATGAATCAAATGGGACAAAACCAGTAAACTGTTCATTCGTTTTTGTCATTTTACGAAGCGCATTTTTCAGGTTAACCTACTAGAGTAGTAAATAATTTTAACTTTACCAATTGTTAAATCCTTCTCTGATTATATCTGTTATTAATAATAAACAATGCTAATAGTTATTGCTAATATATGCAAAATTTCAACGATTGATTACAATCACTTCCACTAATTTATCACTTTCTAACCTTTGTTAATTCATGTCATTGTAGTTTCTAAGTTCATATATTTCGTGAAGTTTGCATCATAAATCATTTCATTTCGTAACCCTTTTTCAGAAATGGAACACGAAATTTGAGAGTGAAAGAAAGAGAAAGATAGAAAGGAGAAAGAAAGAGAGAAAGGAAGGCGGAAGAATTCTGATAGAAGAAGGAAAAGTAGAAAGAAGTTGATGAAATTTGTTATCATTTCCATGCAATCCTTCTTCCTTTCCCGTGACTGTTAAAATATTGTCATTATTTTGACCGCTTCAATCGTTCAGATAATAAATTTATTGATAATATTTGTTTAGCGTATAAGATTTGTTTTGGAAATAAAATAAGATAGATGAAGGATGAGAATTTAAGGATTTAAAGTGATAATGAATCAAATTATTATCTATCATTGTTCTCATTTGTACCGCTTAAATCCCGGGATATTGTAGGCTTAGATAAATTGGTTCTGTTTTCGGGAAATTTTAATGTCCATAGAAGACAGGATTATGTAAACAATAGACAAATTATTTCATTTTTCGATTTTATTTTTTCTCATCATTTAAAGGACCATTAGTAACCGGGCGATTGAAGATAAAATTTGTACAACAATTAGTATTAAAATGAAGTTAGAGGTCAAATTTGTGCAATAACTATTGTTGGCCTTTTTTCTTTTTTATGTAATTGTTGTAGAAGATTTAGATAAATGACGAAAAGAAGTGGTAATATTGTTAGAAGAAATCTCTTGACATAATTTAGATAGACTAATGTAAGGGAATGCAATTGTGGTTGATATTTCTCCATTTGTAGTTGTTGGTGATAATAACTTCACTTCAAATATTATTAGTTACTGTTGTTGTTATTGTTGCTGTTGATATTGGTGTTGTAAGGAAAGTGATAACATCAGTGAAATTAGGAGGAGTGACTTCGAGTTGTCCTTGAAATCATCTTGGCCTCAATCTGCATATGTGAATGCCGATATTTCGTTTCTGACGATAGTATATATTTGCATGTAATTCATCAGCCTTTCTTATTATATACATTCAGTTTACTGACAAGGTGCAAAGCGCCAATGATAGATTATCACTAACATCGTCTCATTATCATCAGTGGCACTATTACCGATAAAACTACTACTACTACTACTACTACTACTACTATCACGACTGTTATTTCTTATCTGTTCGACGATTGAAAAAGTATTACTGGCAGTAATAGTTGCTTTTTCTGCTTTTTCAAGTTTTTCAAATTATTTTTATCCCAAGGCAATTCGATTCCTCTTTTTTCATAGCAGAAGCATTCAGTAATCATCGAATTAGAACGATCTGATCTGATTGTGAACTCACACAATTATAATACGAAATTATTTTAATTGTATGAATTTGTGATAATTTGATAACGAAAATCTATTTTTAACTACCATGTTGGGTAGAAAGAAAAATAGTAAGACTAAATCTTGCTGTATATTGCTATCAGTTTTTCTGGCTATTGGACCGGATACTGTATTGGCGGAACGGAATTGTTTTACAGCAGGCCAAATTGCTGGTGTCATATTTGTAACATCATTTACAACATTTTTTGCTGTTATTGGTATCGCAATACTTTTGTGGTACTTCTATCGGAATCGAACAATTGAAAAAAGTGAGATACTGAATTATAATTTAATCTATTATTTTAGAAATTTATCCAGAATTTTCTGTATTTTAAAGCTACAAACCTACTCAATGACACTTTTAATTTTTTTAACTTTACAAAATTCTAGGTAAGGTGTAAAAAAAGCACAAAGCTCACTTATAATTGTCTTCAGCTTAGATATACTTTTATTGGAAAATCATTTTTGGGATTTTTTTAAGTGAAATTTTAGATCTATTTAACATTATCAATTCTACGATTAAAAAAAGCAAATATGAGGAATTCAAATTTATCCTAAATTCTATTTAAAAATGGCGATAAGAAAGTACTGACATGCATTTCCGTCTCGTAGTATGATTTAAATTTGACTAAAACTTTTTATGACTAAGGAATTTTAACGCAAGAAAATCTGAAAATCATTGAAATCTACTGAAATCACAGTAGAAATTTGTACCTTTTTCTTTTTCCTCATTCTTGCAAATAAGATGCTGCTTGAAATCCAGTTCTTTAAATTTAGGCACGAAAACCATTTAAATTTTTCAACTCCAAAAGAAAAAAAACTAAAAGTGATAATTAGTAGAAGAAAAAAAAAAACAAAAAAGAAGGAAGAGATTTTCATCTAAGGCGGTAATATAAAAGTTTTGTTGTTATTGTCAAAACGATAAAATTCCAGTAGTTTTTTGTCATTTTTTAACGAAATAATTTGTTGAAACTTATGAAAATAAAGAAAAAGCATAAATATTTGGTGCATTGTCGAGATTTTTTCGAGTTTTTAAAATGAAAAATTAGACAAAAACTGACACAAATCTTGTATGAAAATCAGCAAACCATCAAATTTCAATTTATAATTGACCCGAAGATATATCATAAATTATATTGCATACCTTACGTGAACTTATGATCTGATTCAATATATATGTCAAATTACTTTTTTTGGTTTCTTTTTATTTTATTCAACCAAAAAATTTGTAATGTTGTTTAAACTGAAATATGAGTCTTGATAGTAATAATTTGAAATCAAAAGTAAATTTTATTTTGTTTGAGAGATCGATGGAACGATACAGTCTCCTTGTGATCGTTATCAAAAAAGCATTAGAAAACATTCATTTAGATACATTTCATTGTAAGAAGGCAAAATGCAAAAAAGGAAAAGTGTATTTGAAATCGAAAAAAAAAAAAAAAACTTTAATTAAGATATGGTTTGTTTTGCTCTTTAAAGGCAAAGAAAAAATGTTGTTTATAAGTCTCGCTATGTTCTAAATAGAGATTTGATGGTTTTTTGTAATTAAATTGAATTCATTTATTCGATTAAAATTTAAAGCACTAATGTTTTCGTAACCAGGCTCTTTTTTCGATTGAAATTTAAGGCATTGATGTTTACGCAACAAATTGAGTTCATTTATTTGACTGAAATCTCGGATTAGTTGTAATTCGACAAATTTGAATTTTGTTATAACCAATTAATTATCCCAAAAATGAATCAAATATGTAGCTAAATGTTGTGGAGCAAAATAATATTTTATTTAAATGGATTTGATTGATTCCATTTTCTGGTACAAAGATATTAAGTTTGAAAATTTCAAAACTCCAAAAAAATTACCAAATAATCTATATTTTCTTTTGTATATTGTTCAACATCTCAAATGTTTTTTTTTTTCTTTTTTTGCAACACCAAAACAAGGAAACTTGATAACACGTTATGATAATATTTATTTCCCTTTTCTTAAGCGTGAAAGTGATTAAATTGAAGTTTGAAATCAAAATTCTCTGATGAATGAACCATAAAAATGACCTGAAATTGAAAAATTGAAATCTGAGAATTAGAAAGTTCATTTTCTCATCCCATACATTACGAAAAATGAAAAGCATTCATACTGTGGAATATGATATGGAAAAAAAAATTTCATAAAAATAAGAATTCTATTTCACTGAATTAGAAAAGTAAAAAAGTTCTTCTCTCACTACGCACTATTTCTTAGAAAATGCCAGAATTTTCTCAATTTTTTTTTCAAAAATTTAAGTGATTAATAATAATTGATCTTATCAAATGAAATATTATTTTAGCGATTATTTTAAATTAGCGATGGTATCTCATTTTGCAGTGAGTATGGAAAAGTGCGAAGTATGTTTTCCACCAACTCTTCCCGCATTCAACCATTTCTTTTTATTTCAAAAAAAAAAAAAATGAAAAAATGAAAAAGATATTAGAAAGTGAAAATAAATTAAATTTCATCCATCATAAGGCATAAGAATTTTTGAAATATTCTTATGCTTGAAAAAAAAAATGCTCAAATATTCCAATTTTTGTTTCGCTCTTTCGCGTGATGAAGGAGGTCAAGTTTCTAAACCGCAGTGCAATCAACATAATATTATTTAATTTAGCATTTGTCAAAAAGAAAATAAGAATTTTATTTCTTTTGGATTTGATCAATCTACTTTTGCAAAAGCGTTTTGTCACATTTTTTTGCGGCAAAAAAAATTATTTCAATTTAAGGCTATTCATTGTTAACCTTTTCTTTTCAACTTTCTTTCAATTATTATTTCAATTAAAATAAAACTCAATTTGTCAACTAAATTAGAAATGTCCTCCTTTCCCATCCAGTTTTTAAATGGATTAAAAAATTTCCGTCTTTTTCAACTTCCTACATTATTCACCGTTTTTATTAAATTTTAATTAAATAATCATTATTTCCTTCTTTCAAGCAGAAACTCTAAGAGAAAGAAATGGTGCCTATTTAATTAAAATAGCTACTAATAAAGAAAATTGAAGGCATAATTTAGTGGAAACAAATCCAACAATGAATTCATTTAGAAATTGCAATTTACGAAGGAAAATCTTGCAGAGGTTTATTTGTCAGCATTCAAAATAGGAGAAGAATCAATTATTCCGGATAGGCGTGAAGAAATTTTACGATAAAACAGTCAGTAATGGATTTTTAGGATTCGTTGTTAATGAGACAGTCAAATATATGCTATGGAACTTTCAAATTTTACGACCGGTCAATGTCTAATTATTTGCTATAAATATTAATTTGAAATTGAAGCGAATAAACTAACTCTCTCATCTAAGAAAGTATATTTATACTATCATCAAAGTGTGTCTTCCTTAAAATTTTCACATATATTTTTTAATGACTTCCTCTGATTGATAATTGATTACGACGATACATTCATAAATTTTATTGGTAGAAAATTTTAATGCGGAAAACTTTTATCTCATTCTTAAAAAAAGAGAAAAAAAAATCTAAAAAAGTGTTGAAATTTTTAAACTTCTAATAATTCACTGTATTTTTCCAACAAAATGAATACAATATTTTGTGAAAGTTGTTTGAGAATATTTGATGATAAGAAATGAAACACTTCATCCAATTAAAATAAGGCCAATGAACTTTCGCCACCATTTTACCATGATTGAAATCAATGAAGTGTGTAATAATTGTGCGAATAATTTAGCGGATACGAATGTCTGGCGCAAAAAAAAGGAAAAAAGTAACCGTATTTTATGCCTGTTTTGTAATATATAATATAAAATAATTTAGAAAAATTTCCTTTATTTATTTATAAATGTTATAAGATGTAACCATAAAAATTCGTACTTTTTGTTGCATACAGTTTTTTATGCATATAAAATAAACTAGAATGAGTAAATTTTAATGTCATAGCACTTTATGTTCACATAAATTTGTGAATTATAAATAATTAAATTTCAGATTTTATAGCTACAATTGAAAATAATACGGTAAAATCGGGGAAAATCGTTTATAGTGAACGAATGAACGAAATGGAAAATAAAGCGGTTGAAGCCATTATATTGCCATCATTCATAGATAAGGTTAAAATAGCTAATTTTCAAAACTTTTCAAAAACAAAATTTGCTACCTGATTCATTTGTAGGTTTTTGAAGAGAAAAAGAAGTCGTAAATTTAAGAAAAATAAAATAATTTAGAAGTCCAAATATAATAATTAACTTTCCTGCTGATTTCTTACGGAACTTATTCTGATATCATATCTTTTCAATTTCCTGTTCTTCTTTCCTCCAAAACAAAAAATTCATTTCGTATTCAGATGACATCATGTAGCTCGTTGACATGCAGATATGACGATGATATAGATGATATTCATGTGGAAAATCAAAAAGTTCAACCAAAACAACAAAGACGATGTTTAGGATCTCAGCCTACATCTAATGATCTCTCAGCCAATGGTTCAATGAATATCGTAATGAAATTTCTTTCAATTTTCCCTAATCTAATCTATTTTAGGTAATACCCAATTTTGAAAGTTTTAATTTTTTAATATCATAACAGCTTTGACTTTTCCATATCAATTCTTTACGTTTTTAAATAATTTTAGCTGGAAGACGTCGTTCGTTGTTTACTGGATAAAGATACTAGCGCATTAGGTTTCCAGATAGCTCAGAGATCGGATGGCATATGTATCAGTTATATTGAACCTAATGGTCCAGCTGATCGTTCCGGAAATATTTTTGTTGGTGAGTTTTTTATAACAGGCGAAATAAAGAAGTATTGCTAATTTTTACCAAATAATTGCTAAATATATTTGTAAGTTTAAAATAAATATTATAGCGTGCAAAATATTTTGTAATTTTGCTAGAAATCGATGAATAATTATTTGAGCAGTAATTAATTCCGTTAAATGTCTAAATTTCTAAAAACTCTGCCTTAAACTTCCTCCACCATGTGATACGATAATGATTATTTGTTTTTCAGGTGATAAAATAAAAGAATTAACGATAACGTTTGATAATATGCCAATCGCTGATGCATTAACAATTCTTGGGTGTGCTTCGACCTATAAAGTATGACCTACCACATTGTTTGCTTTTTATTTCGAAAATGTAAATTTGTTCTGTTTAAGAATATGTGATTGAAATTAAGGGTAAATGACAAATATCGGAGTTTGGAAAAATTAAACCTGAACGACTCGAGTAGAATCCATAAGAATTGATTTCATAATTTTTTAACATTTAAAGTAATTATATAAACTTATACTTTCTGTCGAAATTATCCAGAATTTTTGAAAACAATTTGCAGATTCGATTAGAATTAGAAAGAGCCATAATTAATGATGCTAACCAATCAGATTGTCCAGAAACAGCCGAATATCCCGATACTTCCTCAAATTCTATTCAGCAATTTTCTACCCTCTGTAAAAGTTATTCGACCTCAGATTTGGCCTTACGATTACAAAAAACGCAAATGTTTGTTCTTGAAATATTCATTTTGTTCAAATCAAAATTAACCATTGAAAATATCACTAACTTACTAATTTAAAAAGAACAACAAACTAATTTAGCTTATTTTTCATGAAGGTCCGATAAGACTATAAGTGGTGGAAGCTTCATGTCCAAACAGAAATACCAACTTCCACAAAGAACTGTGATAAATACTATTAGAGAAGAAGCGCCGTCAACAACTCCCGAGACTTTATCGCCATCAAGCCAATCTTCAGATCTCACCGAAAAGATTGAATTTGTACCAGTTATGACAGAATCCGTCATCAGTGAAGAAACTATTGTAATTAGCGATCCATTGCCAGTCTTGAGAAATTTCCGAACTTCTCTAAATGAAACATCTCCTCAACCACAAAACCCGCCCTGTGTTGTAACATCTGAAACTTATCCAAAATCAAATTACACGTCGAATTCTACACCACAAAACACGTTACGACAACAGACAACGCCAGAAATTCCAGTATCATGTAGCGAGCAACCTGTACTTTCATTGATTCCAGAGGAAAATCACAAAATAGATGAAATTAATTGCAATGGATTTTCAGAGTTTGTTGAGGTAAACTTTCTTAATAATGAATCAAAAACTTTAATGAAATTACCTAGAAATTATATAAAAATTGAAATTATCCAGAAGTAAGATCAAATAAAAAAGATTTAATAATACTACTACAAAATATAATAGAATACATAGGAATTTCTTTCATCAGCTGAGAAGATTTAATATGAGGACAGATGGAAGCCATGATATCGTTGCTAATACCAACCGGCTCTCGTGATCCGTCATTCAACAACTTTCCTTTTGTATCATTAGAACTATACACTTGCTTCGGTTGCGTATGACTTTTCTTGAAACTCCTTAATTAACTGTTTGATATGACAGTATCTTCATCACTTCGATAGATGTATAGAATTTTAGGAGGGATCAAACAGATTGGATTAAATACTTTGTTCATTATTTTATTTCCGATTTTAATTTTTATTTAATGCATCAAATCTAAACAATACAAATTTTAGCGATCACATTATATGTATTCTAATGCAAGTATCAAAGATATCATCCGAAAAAATTGCGTCGAATTTTGTGAATTAATTGAGCCAAAACGTGAATCGATTGTGATTGAATTTGAAGAGGATCAAAGCGATGATACTTATCAACAAATTAATGAAGAAACGATTAATCTGCCGAATGGTACATTTGATGAGGCGGAAAATGATCAATATCAAGCTAATTCTAATATTAACAATGGTGCATCGATTGAACTACCGCCAATAGTAGATGTATCAAATACTGCAATCATTGATGCAGATCATATTGAAAAAGATACTGTATCCGGAAATACTTCAATAGTAACTAATGTAAAACATAGCACTTCCCAGCATCCAGTTGGCAAGATTGATGCATCAAACGAGCTTTCTAGAAGAACCGATGTTATTGAATGCAAATCTAATAATTTCAACACAGATATTCCATTTTCAAACAATCCTGAACAAGTTGCAGATATAGTAACTTCAGCAATACCAAATGATACAGAGATAAACGAACTTACCAGCAAGCATATGATAGAAAATAGGACAGCAATTGTCGAATCATCGGCTGTTTCCGGAATGATAATTAATGGTGATACAAATGAGATCAACCAAAGGTCACCAAAACGTAGTCAGCTAAGAAAATTATCCGTTAATAATGGAATTAATGAAGTTGGAAAGGAAGTCAGAAAACCGAACGGAACTGCTGATGATTTAAAAGATGAAGGAAATAATAGGAGTAACATACCACAAAGGTGACCTTTTGACACTTAATTTGACAACCGATATTATCATACAAATCTTTTACGATCTCGACTTAATCACATTTTTATTATGATTCTTCAAACTTTTGGATAACGCTTCATTTTAAATGCATCGTATCAATTGCAGAAGCCCAAAATGGAGTCCAAAACTTCAATCACACATTCCAATTGTTACCAGGACACCATCAACAAAATCCAAAAGTAAACTTCCAAAAGTTGAAAGTAATAAACTTGTGGGTAATTCCACACGCAACAAAACGACGGATGATACCTTGAAGGTTGTAATTTTTGTCTAATTTTATTCCTACAACTGATTCTATTACAATTTTTCGCTTGATAGAAACATCCCAGAACGAATTGCCCTTCCTTATTGCATGCCTCTCATCATCTGTCATGCTATTATATCTTATTACGATTTTCAGATGAATCACAAATTCCATAGTTTGAAAACCAATAAGGTAATGGCAGTTATGCTATGAAATTTCCATGTAATTTAAGCCATATCAGATTTGACTTTTACTTTCCTTTAAAATAACAAGCGAAAAATTGAATCCATTTTTTTTCTATCATATGAACTATTAAAAATAAAAAATGCAATTTTATCTAAAATTTCTACGTTGTAGAATGATATGAATGGTGCATCATTGTACATTGCGAAGAAAGAAGCTTTGCGAAAGACTCATCTTCCATTTTCAAAAATAAACAAAAGGTAACATTATGATTTACATAATTTACTATTCATGATCAGTAAAAGCTCATATATGATTAATCTGATACTTGATCTGATCTATCTTAAGCTATGACACCAGTATTATTCATTGTTTTCATCATGCAATATTGACTTTTTCAATTGATTTTTATACTTTGACGATCAATCAATTAACAATTTCTAAATCAATTCTTACCCATTTCAAAGGAAGCTTAATTAAAAACGCAAAAATTTAGCAAAAAAAGTAGCGCAGTGATAATGTGCTTACTACAAAAGATACCATTTATAACAATTTAGTGAAGTTTTAAATTGATTCAAAAGTTTTTTTTTTTTTTTTTTTTATGTGTAATAATTTATAAAGAAGAAATTTGTTGCATTTCAGTGAAGAAGTGGATTTGAATAAGGAGCGCAAAGCTCGTTTGGAAGCCAATCAGGCATTGTTGCAACGACAACAGGACGAACTGAGGACATTAGGCATTTTGCCATGAGTTATTCAAATTTTGTTTATATGATTTAAAATACCTCTAAATTATGCTTTGTTACTTCTATTTTCTTCATTTCAATTTTTGTTTCGTAAGCATAATGATAGATTGAAATTGAACAATTTTTGACAACTATCATTCATAATTGTAAACAACTATCAATTTAATTGTTATTATTTGTGCCAAAATATTGTGGTAATAAAATGCATTTTTTTTAAAAAATTTTATAGATCTAATTATACAATGAATTATTTGAAATTAGATAATTTCTTAGTATTTAAATCTTCTTATTTGTATATATATGCACAAAGAAAGAAAAAAAAAATGCAAAAATAATATCATCTAGCATGATTGTCAATTGTATCGTTTTTTTTTTTTTTTTTTTTTAAATTTCGTTTCTTAAATCTATACCTAGTATTGTCAATTATTTGCTGAAAACCCATATACTTGAATGAATAAAGGATTCCTGCCCTAATTTCAAGGAACGAATTGAAGAAAGTAAAGAAAAAAAGGTGAAGTTAAACTTTTCATTCTAAATTTTTGCAAATATGAATGTCCAAAAGTTTAATACTAGATGGTAAGTTGTTTATAATGGTCAATTAGTTACATTGATACGATGGGAATTTTTGAATCATTTTTTATTTCACTATTTCATTTTTGATCATAAAGTTAATTAAGATGACGAGTAGATATCTATCGGATGTTACACTGAGGAAGATATTTTATTATTTTCGAAACTTCTCAGTATAAGCCAATAATAATTACAATTTAAAATTGTAACTATTTAATGTAATTAAATCGTCAAACTGTTCAGCTCAACTTATTTTTCCCAATAGGAATTTCCTCAGGAGCCAATTGTACAAAATTATTTTTCATTAATTTTTCACTCGAAGAAACGATGTATTCATCCGACAAAGCTGCAATGATACGTTAACGGAGCTATTTCGATCCTTCCTTGATGTGTAGGAAAATAAAGCGAAAAATGATGAATCAGCAGAATAGCATAAGAAATTTGTTGTGTAATATCTGATGTACATTTGACATTTCATTTAACTCTATGAGTAAATAAACATGTAAATAAAAGATGTTAGAATAAAGAATGAAAGATTTGTTTCTTTTGTCAGTTGGATTATTGGCGATTGTTGACAAAAACTGACTCAAATTTTTTAAATATTTTTACAGTTCAAATACTTTCGTTTTTCTAAAATTAATTCCAATAATTTATCATTTCAATTAATTTTATGCTTAAGTCAATTTGTTTTTAACGTTTAGTTGAACAAATAATGAAGTTTTAAAACTTAATTGTTAATAAGAATTAGGTTTTGTGGAGAAAAATAATTCAATTTAAATGAAAGAATCAGTATTTATGATTCATTATCTGAACAAATCATGTTATATGAATTAAATTTGCATGATTTAATTTTACTTTCTTTGTCTAAATGAACTATATATGTGATTCTTGAAAGATCGATGTTATAACATTCAAATACGAAAAATGATAATAACGACGTTATTGACGATGGAATCCGAATTGATTTTGTAATAAAATTATCGGCTAGACCACATTAATACATAAAATATGGCGTAAAATATGGTTGATAATGAAATTTGGCATAGATTAACGTAGAAGTTTCATTTCATATTTTTATAATTGCTGTCTATCTAACGAAAGATTGAAAAAAAAAAAAAATATATATATATATCGATAAGGATCACTTAGTTGTGATATTAATGTTCTCTTTTCCATTCTTTTAAAATAATATGTTGTTTGGACAAAAAATGAAATTTAATCAAAATATGCCAAGTCCAAAGACATGTCTATGGCTCTTTTAAACATTTAATATGTTAGCGTAAAATGTTGAAATTTGAAACTGTACCATTATTCAGTTTGTTTGTTTAAAATCTAACATTTCTACAAAAAATTCGGTGGTGATTTTTCTTTTTTTTTTTTCTCACTGTTAGGAATAAGGTGTTAAATTATTCGGATGGTTTTCCGTAAGTTTCAAAAAAAGTAAATATTTTCAGAAGCGCATTGGCCACATTAACTTTTTAGGCATTCAAATTGCGTGAAAACTTTTTATTAGCTATATAACATTTGCTACTACCTAAATTCACTAATTAATATTTTTTTACCTGTGTCAATTTTCAATAGTTCATAATGAGCTTAAATTTTCCAGTAAATAATAAAGCGCTATTGCAATATTTTCTGCAAATACAATTATGTCAACAAATGTAAAAATACAAATAAAATTAGCACAGTTTGTCATTCGATAAAATACAAAGCTTAATGGAAAAATGCAAAAAATCATTGATTCTATAGAAGGTAAGTAATTTTTAAAATTTGTAGCAAAAAAAAAAAAAAAAATTTAGGAAGATTTTAAAGCTAAGTGTAAATTTGCTGTTGTTGTCTTTTTTCACTATTTTTTTTTTTTGTATTTTCATCTTTCTTAATGTGATATGCTTCTTATAATATTTTTTTTTTTTTTTTTTTTTTTTTTTTTTTTGTGCAAAAAGATCTCATGTATGCTTTATTATACAAAATTTTGCATTGCACTTTACTTACTGAACTAATTTTCGTTTTGCGTTAATTTTTTCAACAATTAATTAATTTCTTTGATGATATGGAAATTCACGTTAGTTCGATATAAAACTTGAAAGAAATAAAAGACGGATTTACGGAATGAATTTAAAATATGATATTTGAAAAGGTTCATTTTGTGGAAATGAATTTTGAGTAATTAATTATCGGCTTATGATTAAAATTGAGTATTAGAAAATTTTTCCGCATTTCTTTAACATTGAAAATTTTGAAACGGAAAATAATCTCATATTTACAACAAATGTTTCAGTTCTTATGGTTGTTTTCTTTGATTATTTTGTTATGATACTACTATGCTCAATATATTTGATCATATCATCAGGTTTGATTTTTAACAATTTCCAACAAGAAGTAATCTTTCAATTTTCCGTTTTTATTTGCAGTAAAAAATCACGGAAATACTCACTGATTATTCAAATGAGATTAATAAAGACAGTGGAAAATTTTTAAAAAAGACATTAATTTATTAAATAATCAAGAATATCAACCGTTTAATTTACTATTATTACATTTCATAATGCTGAAAAGCATAATAATCTGTTTACTGATTAAATCCTCATATAATCTAAACTATTTAATCTTAATCACTTTAGACTATTTACTTTCCAGCTAGCCAATATCATCCCAATTATAATTAATGCGAAAAGATTTGAATTAGCAAAAGAATTATTTATGTTATCAATTCATGATGATAGGAAGCAAAAATAAATCACTAATGTAATGGTAAAGTGTTTGGATCGATGATTTTGTGATTTTGTGTATTCTGCAATTCTTTCTCATTTTTTTTTTTTTTTTTTTTTTTTTTTGTTTTCTCAATCTTTTCTTAGAAAGAACAAGAGATAAGGCGGGGAATAATGTGGAAAAAAGCGGGGGAGAATGAGGAAAGAGCATAATGAGGTGAAATGAGTGAATATACTTTGTAAGTTACATTTTCATTATTAAATTCATTATTTTTAATGCTATGGAATGGAACAAAATAAGTGAAAGGATTTATTTCAATTTTTTCAATTTCTCTTAACTTTCACAATTTTCTTTTACAAACTATTTAACATTAACAAATCGACGTTGTTGGAAGAAGAAGAAGAGGAAGAAGAAGAAGAGGAAGAAGAAGGAGAAGAAGAAGAAGAAATGTACAACATAATGTTGTTAGTGAATTCAATAAAAGAGCACAGTATTAGTTGTTGAGAAAAAAAAATTATTAACTAAAATTTGAAAAAGAAAGATTCAGACATATGTATTGGTACATATGTATATATATAAATATATTAGAAAGAGAGAAAAAAAATAAAAAAAAAAAATTGAGAAAGGAAGGAACGAATTGTCGGCAAATTATCTAAAGAAATTTTAGGAACAACTGAATCATTTCCTCCTATATTCATCCAATCTATTATTTCAATTTTCACTATTTCTATATCTTTATTTCCTATCAGTTTGAATTTTTTTTTTTTCGTTTCTTGTTTTTTTTCTTTTTTTTTTTTTAAAAATATTTCGATTGCTTTACCGATATCTATGCTTTTCACTCTTACACTCTCTCAACATGTGTATCGCCTTAAATATTTAACCTTTTCCGCTTTTTCCCGAAATTTTATTCATTCTTTCTTATTTACAAAATAATTTCAGGTTTGTACCAATTCCAATCTTATTTCATAAAATAATATCAATTGACCAAGAATAGAGTATATATAAATTATTGGTTTTTGCATTAATTTAATTATTAAATCTGTTTATCCTGAAAGGGTCTATATTCATTTCGGAATATCAGTTAGAATAGTTGAAAATACTAAAAATATTTATATAATCTATGCATTGATTATTTGGCAAATTTCTTTTTATTTTTGAAATTAAATTTCAATATAGATATTTTCTGATACTAATACATTTGAGTGTTTGGTTGAATGAAATTTTCGTTTTTTCACTTGTAAACAGATGATTTAATTGCTCTTGAAGAAAGTACCAAAGTATACTTAAAAAAAAAAAAAATTAAGTAAATCATAAATCGTTGTAGCAGCGACACAATACTAAGCATTAACGTTCTACGTTTTATGCCTTACATTACATGCTTATTTATACCAGTTAGACTTAATTTTTATACATTACTTTTGTTGTATTTACGACTTTGTTGAATTAATTCAGTGATGCCATTAGATACAGCAACTGTTCATAACGGAAACGATAGTTTGTTTACTTACGAAAGCATTTGCTTCAGCTAAAGCGTGAAACGTAAATTACTTTTTTTCGTATCAGAAGTTTGTCTCAATCTCTCGTATCTTCTATGAATTCTCCAAATCCATCCCAATTATTATTTCTCACTACAGTAGTTACTCGGTTATTTTATCCAGTTTTAGCTAAATGTAAAATTTCATGTATTAAACGATTTATTAATGATATTTTAAATGTGGATGGATGCTTAAATTTAGATTCGATCAATGATAGGTGCGACAGAATTTGATGAGATTTAGGTAAACTGTCGAATTCTACTGTATGTAGAATTTTGTTTTAAGTGCTAGTTGTATTTGTTGTAGTATCAAAAACGAGTGAATTTTCCTCGTGAATAAGAATAATCAGATAGTCTTAGAAGTAAACAAAATAAGGAAATACAAAGAGATACTATCTTTTCATTCTTAATTACGTTTAATTAGGATATTTCTTGAGGAGTATTTGAGAGAAGCTCATAGAAGTTCCACGTTAATCATAATAACTTAATTTACACATACTGAAATGTGGAGCACTTTGATTTAACATTTCTAAATCATCGGAAGAAAATCATTAATTGTTCATCTTTTAAATTTGCAGTCGAAATAATCAATTCTTCTCAAAAAAAGGGAGTGAATCGCTGATAACGCCAGAAGATAAAATAAAATATTGGAAAAACAAAGTTTTGCTGAAATCCAACCGCCTCTTTCTTAGAAACGATTTCACAGTAGCTGCAAAAGAGAAATTTTATGAATCAGCTGATTCCCGGCATATTATTTATAAAACGAAACAGCTATCATCTCCTTTTATGTCTTTACTCTATCAATCTAAACCCAATAATTATAGCTTGCTGAATTTTTCAATTATTTCTTTTAAAACTTGAAAACATTTTTTTTAATTCGAGAAATATCACTTGTTCCCCTTTCGCTATTATTCTTTTCTGGCATATTTTATTCATTCATAAAATAATGAAAAATCCAACTAAAAAAGATAAGATCAGTGCAATAGTTATAATTAATGTCAGCAGTCAGTAAAAGATTGCATTAAAGGGTTATTCTGAAGTTTGAGTAAGTTTTACTTCGGGAAAAATTTTGAAGTTAAAAAAAAGAAATACATTTCTAAAAACTTGATCAAATAGTTTTTCCTTACCTTATTATATGCTCTAAACTATTTCAAGAAACCATCCTTTTGTTTTCGTAGAGAGTATAAAAGTTGACCGTGTTTGACTCTCTTAAATTTCAAAAATTCCTTTAATAATTAAGAACGTATAGAATTTTAAAATATTATCAGAATTTAAAAGGCGTTAATTTTTTATCAAAAAATTACTTTCCGTTATGAATTTTAATATTCATTGTTATGATTTAAATAGTTAAAGGATTAGTAGATGTTAATGTCATTTAATAAATATTAGCATGCTTTCAAGTACCCAACCTTATCTCACTTTCCTACAACGAAACACTTCTGTATTCAGTAAAACACATTTCCGGATACAGACATAGCTTAGAAACAGAGTGAAATTTATATAGATTATTTTATTCTAACTTGAGTTAATATTAAAAACCTGGAAAAATTTAATATATCTCTCTTATTGATCGTTTATCCTGGATGATGCTATTGATCACTTCTTGAATAATTCACAGATTCAGATTTTCATCAGAATAAAAACTTAATCAATATTGTATACTTCTAAGTTGTAAGCAAATCTTGTTGTAATATAAAAGATGTAAAAATTTGCAAAAGCATTCAAAATGTGTCATTCTAAATTTGAAATATCACATGGTTGAAGTGTCAGATTGATGAAATTGATACTTTTCAATTTTAAATTCTACATACAGTTGAAACTAGTAGTAGTTAAAATTTGATTTTAAAAATTGTGAAATATATATTGGAGGCAATTTTTATCTAAACAACCTTTGCAATTCAATGACATTCCACAGAAAATTTTTTGATAAATTTTCGACCGATTTATGTCTTTAAATTTTATTCTTTAATGTGCAGATTTACAAAACACGTTATTATTCAGCCATAACATATCACTGAATTAATTTATTAATCGTAGAATGTAAATTTTATCAGAAGCAAAATGATTCTAAAATGAATTTTTTCCTTCCTAAATTAATCCAACCAAAAGATCTCATTGATTATTACAGCTAAAAAAATGTCACACAATATCGAAGAAGAGGAAGAGGAGGAGGAGGAGGAGGAGGAAGATGAAGGACCGACTTTACGTAAAGGTACAGGTTTTAAAATGGTTACTAACGTGGTACCAAGCGTGAATCAAGGTGTAACAGAGGTAATGAGCAGTGGCGGTGATCAACATACGAAAATAGGTTTGATTTTCTATATATAGTTTTTTTTTTTTCGATATTTCAGGCACTTTTATTTTTTCATATCTCAGTTTTTTGTACTATCAATCACTTTCCAAATTTCGTTAAACTTTTAGCATATTTACAAATGGTAGAGTATTTTGTGAGCTTATATACTTCTGAAATATCTTCTTGGCCTGATTGTGAAGCATTTTAAGCCATCGTATTTCCTCACTGTTTAACGGTTTCTAAATATGATTCCCTGAGATATTATTGCCTATAAACGAAAACTTTAAATTCATTTTTAAACTTTTAGTTCATATGGAATCGCATGAAGTGATAATACCACAAGGACATCCACAATTAGATCCAGCCGAAGTTGCAAAAAGGGAAGCTGAAGCTCGTGAGCAAGCTGAATTACGTCAGGCAAAAATTATTGCTGAACAGAAGGAAGCAATGGAGAAAGCGCAGCAAGAAGCGCTTCAACGAGCTCAGTTAGCTCAACAGCAAGCCATAAAAGAAGCACAAGAACGTGCCCAACGTGATGCTCAAATGCGTGTTCAGCAGGCACAAGCTGAAGCAAAAGCTAAACAAGCCGAAGCTGAAGCAAAAGCTAAGCAAGCCGAAGCTGAAGCAAAAGCTAAGCAAGCCGAAGCTGAAGCAAGAGCTAAGCAAGCGCAAGCTGAGGCAAAGGCTAGGCAAGCTGAAGCTGAAGCAAAAGCCAAGCAAGCTCAAGCTGAAGCGAAAAAAAGGGCTGAGCAAGAAGCACTACAACGAGAGAAACGAGAAGCTCAAATTAAGCAGGAACGAGAACGCGCAGAGCAGCTTCGTGCCCAGCAGCAGGCCAAGATGATGGCTGCTAAACAGGCTCAACAAGAGAAGGTTCAAACACCAAATTTGCAGCAAAATCAACCATCGAATATTCAGCGGCAAGTGCAGCAGCAGCAGCAGCAGCAGCAGAAGCAACAGCCTAATCTGCAGCAGCAACCTCAAGTGCAAGCTTCAAAATATCAGATTCCAACAAAACAAGTGCAACAAATGTCTCAACAACAACAACAACAAAAAAGAGGTCCAGCAGTACCGGCAAAACCTGCACAAGTACCAGCAGTTCGAAGTGGTCCAACAGCTCATAAATTATCTGCACAACAAGATGGAGGAGGCGTACAACAAATTCAACCTTCACCAATATCTACAACATTTGCCCAACAGCAATTAATTCCGAATACTGATGATAAGATTCAAGTGTTAAGAGGTGGTGATGTACAGCAAGCTTACTTGAGCAACATTATTAAGCCGATGGAAGTATTACCACAGCAAGAAATAAAGCCAATACATACGCAGGTAACTCTTCTTACATTTTACTGAACGCTTAGCTCATAAAGCTAAGATTACATAGAATTATCATTCGTATAGGACTGAAGAAATAAGCATATGAGCTTTACTGACATTGTTCACTCGAACTAATTTAATTATTAAATGTGATTTTCAGCATACAGTAAACAAATCTTTACGGTAAGTAGAATCACTCTATACTGTATGATTTAATGTACTATAGTCACTTAGACTAGAAGAATTACATTATGTTGTATCATTTGATGTACGATAGTTACTTATACAAATAGATTCACACTACATTGTGTTATTTGATACGATACCGAGTCCATACTTATTATGTTGCATAGTGTTATGCTTACTGTACGAGAGCGCTAATTTTTGAAAGAATTCAAGATTTGTAAATAAGTTTGACTATTACCATTCCAACTAAAAAGTAATAATTCTGTTGTTCTGATTTAAATATCTTCCGAAAGTACTATTAAGAGGAATGGAAAAGAAACTATTTGACTGAAAATTCATTCGAAAATTTTCCGTAGTACTTTAAATTTAGTTTTAGTCAGATGAAATTGAAAGGAATATTATTGATTTTTGTGTAAATTTCAGGAAGATCAATCATGGGTAACACAAAATCGAATACCGGTTGAAATTCAAGCTCCTCAACCAGCGAAAATCATCATCCCAGATTTACACGGAAGCGTTGAAGTTAAGGTCAAAAATATAGTTGGCAAAATTTTTTAATTTAAACTAGTTGAGATTAAACTCATGAATTTGCTATATATTTCAAGTTTAAATTATATCCAGAGATTTAAAAAAAGTATCTACATTATTGATTTGTCATATGGACTATTGAGTGAAAAATTCCAGGCAATTCAGTGGTAGCTTTTTCCGTGATGTTTAATCAGATCTACGAGCCATTAGCTTGTAGTTATTTGTTTTGTACCAGATCGTATATCTCATCCACTTGAGTAAATTCATTCTAAGTTTAAAAAGTACAGGAAAAAGATAAGACTAGTTTCGTACTAAAGTTTAAAATTCCAGACACTTCAAGTTGTTATTTCTACAAGATCTTTCGGGAGTTGGACTGAAACTTGACAATTACTGGCTTATAATAATTAGCACTATGAAGTTATATTCTTTTTTAGCAGATCATTAGAAAAATAGAATCTTGAATAGTCGAAATTTTGGATTTTAAATTCAAGGAATGAGTGAGTGAAAAGTGCAAACAGTGGGGGAGCATTAATTAATTTAAAAAAAAAAAAAAGTATCATCAATTCAGAAGAATATTTTAGCCAACTGTAATTGTTCCTCGCCCAATGCAGACAACTCGAGTAGAATGGAATGAATTTCCACAGGAGGAAGCGAAAGAAATGAGAGATGCTCCGCGGGTTAAAGCTGGCGAATGGCATCCCGATAATCAGGTTTCTGGATTTTTTACAGAATAGAAGAAGATGGAATAGAAAATTTCGTAGATTAGTTTTAATTTATCTTTACTTCTGGATACTGTAGTAGTGCACCTTTTCAGGAGAAGAAGAAAGTAATAGGTAGGGATAAATTTTATTATTTTCTACTAAATCTTGAAAATTTCCATAATTCACAGGGTGAGATAGTTGGTGCACAATCAATTAGAAGTGCATATCAGCCGGGTCGTATTGGGCATGTTTGGCCTCCACCACAAAATGAAAATGTTGCACCACGGTTCGTAAATTTTGCAGAATTATTTTTTTATTTGTGGACACTTGAATCACATGGTCATTTAGCGTCTTGTGTTTGGTCATATGTTAGATATGGTCGAACATCAGCCACAATGTAAGCTTATAATATCGCCAATTCGATCATAATTGATGAAATTATCCTTATCAATGCATCGAAACTTATTTTCTTTAGAGCTAGCTCTTCTAATCATGCTCTAAATATCTTCTTCAATCATTGCTAAAGATAGTGAGAAAAAGAAAAAAAAAGATTTATTATTGTCGAAGTTATCATTGAGCAGAGGTGTCAAAGTTATTCTTAAATAACATTTGCATTTATTTGCATTAATTATGTAAAAGAAAAACTGTTTTTCCTTACAGGCAAGAAGTAACTGTAACTAAAGCAGCAGAAGATACGGCTTGGAGACGTGATGTAAGAAATGGTTTTGTATTGAATCTTCTGCAGTAATAATTCCAATGAATTTTAGTTTCAAAAAAATGATTTCTGCAACAATTTCAGGAAAAAGTAGAATTAGAAACAGGAACAGCTTGGAGTAAAACTGTTCCACATAATTTACAAAGAGTTTGGCCGCCACCAGAAAATGAAGTTCGTACACAAAGAACTGTAGGTAGGCTTTAAACTACTAATTTTAGTCTTAAAATTCAAAACGACTGAGATTGATATGAGCTGTTACGATGTTTTATGAAAGTTATGAAAATTTAAAGGAAGAATAAATAAATTAATGGTACTAAATTTTAATAATGTCATTGAAACTAATTATTAATCACCTAGTGACTTTCTGAAAACCATTGATGTAAAGTTCTTCTCTGTTTGCTTCAATTGTTGTTTATTAGTGTCTAATAGTCCACAACATTTTCTTTTTATCTATTAACACCTGACACTGTTTTCTAGGCTCGACTAAACTATTTATGACATATTCTTCTTTATCATTCCTGTTATATTGATGGATCCTTCAGATTTGATCTATTTTGTTTGAAAGGATCTTAGTTTTTCGAAAAAAAACTTTTTTTTTCGGAAATTCAACTAATATTTGTCAGGTTCTCGACTAAAAACCGTGCAGTGGCCACCACCAGAATTTGAACAGCAAATTCAGCAAGACGTTGATATTCTTCAAACACGATTGCCTGTAAAGCCAAGTCAACGTCAATGGCCACCACCACCACCCGAATACAGGCGTAAGTTATGGCAAATATGTATCAATTAAAATTTTCTAATTTTCTAAACTTTCACGGATCAAAATATGCAATTATTGAATTTGCAGCAGCTGTAGATCAGGATGAAACAGTGGTGGAGCAGACGACAACGAAACAGGTTAGTGAATTTTGGAATTTCTTCAAGCCTTGGCATCTTGTAGTAAGCCGAAGTAATTATTCATTATTGCACTGCTGACATTTTGCAATAGTGTTAAAGCCAGGAGAACAAAAGGATAAGTGCTTGAAGAAATTGAAAACAAATTTCGATTTTTTAATAAAAAGGAAAATCTTTGACCTAAATTTTGTTTCAAAATTAAAACTATGCAGTTAAGTAATTTCCGCTTTTCCTTTTACTCTTTTATCTCTGTGTATTTTCTCTTCATCTCTTATTGCCTTTACGGCATCTTTCTTACCAAGAATTTCAACTTTTTCTGTTTTTAAAAATAAGATTTCTTAAGATTTTCGTTTATTTAAAAACCTCTCTAAATCCATATTCAATTCAGGCCTAACCGATGTTGAATTTATAGGGCGAGCATTTATCCATATTTTTCTCTACGCCAGTTTATTCTTTGCCTGAAAAATTTTCGCTACTTTCTTTAAATTGCTGGAGTTTCAGGCGACCGCTCAACAGATGCAACAGAGAACTGCACAAACGAAAGGAATGGTACGCGTCGGAGGAGGAAGATGAAATTAACTTTTCCTTTCTCTCTCTCATTTTCTCTTTTCTTTCTCTGTTCAGCAATTGGAAGTAAAATAAATTTCAAAGTGTAATGTAATAAATGCCATGAGGAACCACTAATTAGTACTTTAAGCACCAGTTTTTTTTTCAATCTTTCGCATTTTTTACTAACATTATTTACTATTTGTTCTCACCAATCAACGAAATTGAATATTTCATTGTATAGTCATTTGCATAAATTTTGTGATTTCAACTTGATGGGAATAAAATTTGACGAAGCTTTAAGAATACACGCATAGAGCAACATGAATAGCTTACATAGTGAACAAAAATTGAAGAACGAATTTGATAGTTTTTTAAATATAAAAAACTTTCTGAAGTCATCGATATATTTTATTAAATGCTTGAAATTGAGTGCAAATTATTGTTATTATGAATTTTCAAACATGAAAAAGTACTGTATTAATCTAATTTTTCATACAAAGAGAAATACGTTGTACATTGTACTGCTGAGGAATTTTTTCTTTTACAATGTTACAGTATTAACGACCATCTGGTCCACGTATAACCCGACTTACTTTCAGTAAATCCCAAAGGTACTGATTTGTATCATTTCCAGAGAAATGATTTGAACAAGTAAAATGATTCGATGATTCTTGAATGGTGATTTCTATTGATTATATATATCATAAATGATATATCAGTTTCCTTTTTGAAACTTTAAACAAAACTTCAAATCTCCAAATTGGACTTAAATAATCCTCAGTTAATATATTTATCTAGTAATGTACAAGAATTCATTCCATACCTTAATTTCATTTAATCATACCGTAAACATTTCTCTTTAAGTAATGTTTCTCCTTCTTGCTTATTTATAAAATCAGACAAATTTTGTCCAGTAAAGAGTAATGCTGTCATAAAATTTGAGATTTGAAAAAGCGATGAGTTTAATAATAGGCTGAAGATTGGCACGTTATGAGTTTGTCCCTATATTTAATTTCTTTTTATGAAGAAGTATAAATAAGGAAGCAAAAAGTATGAAATAAAGGAAATTAACATAAAAAGATATGCAGAAAGCACATAAACTTCCACATTAGATAAAACTAAGTACCATGCTGCAAATAAAGTACTACTCAAAAACATGCAGTAAGTAAAATTAGCAAAGTGATTGTAGCATGCAATACGAATCCCAGAAAGCACACCCTTCTGAAAACCATAACTGCAGGGGCATTCTTAAAGATAGCATATAATTAATGAAGTTTCGAAAGTGATTCAGCAAGGTAAAGAAAGAATTAATTGGAAGAAAATACCATTTCAGCAATCTACATATCTCATTACTAATCTCCCAATTAAAATAGCTGCAACTATTTTTGTAAACATATAATCTTTCTGTTTCTCCTTCTCCCTCCTCTCTCTTGTTGATATATATATATGATCCTAATTATTTAGCTCGTAATTAAGATTATCCATAGAAACTAACAGTATGTTAAATGTTCTTTTGAGTTTGAAAGTCAAAGATAATAATCAAAATTCAAATTAAATTCGAATAACCATTAAAAATTTTCAGAAGAAAATATGCTTAAACAATTGACAATTAAAAGTTTCCACTGTAGTAGAAACAAAGATGAAATCAAAACTTGTGCAAAGAAACAAGTGAAGAAAGCAATACGAGTATACAAAGTTGAATGAAATAAGCTAATTTGACAAAGTTAAAAATCTCAAAGCAAACCATTTTTTCAAAATACTAAATAACAAAAAATGAATAGAGGAAGTTTGTATAAGCAGCAAAAATTATAAGTCTATCATAAAACAATAAATAGATGCATTCTTTTCGTAAAAACGAAATTATCATATATCTTCTGATGAACATAAAATTATCACGTATTCTTCTGAAGAATACAAATTTATCACGTATTCTTTTGGAAAACACAAAATTATCACGTATTCTTCTGGAAAACACAAAATTATCACGTATTCTTCTGAAAAATACAAAATTATCTACAAGCTTTCAATATCATACCAAAAATATTATAATGTAAACAACAAAAGACACAACAATTTGACCTTAAAAAAAAACAATTCAATAGGTAAAATGATTCAGCAATGTGTTTTCCTAAAATATTGCTATTGTCAAAATGAAACAGAATTAAAAAAAGTGAAACCCCAACTGATCATATCACATTATCGACTTGGCACGCATTATGAAATTAGTTATAGTTATCCAAGAATTATATCATCCAATTTAAGCCTGAAAGCAGCATAGTGGCATCTGATGGCATGAATAGATCTGCCATTTACTCGACTGGAATAATGTAACGCTCATTATTACGGATTTATTGCGTTGGAAGATATTGACGTCCAGAAGTGAAACAGCAAAAAGTTGTTGATGTCGATCGTGAATTGAAGAAAAGTGAGCAGGAAATCATTGCTCATGTCGTACCTTTCTTATGTAATAGAATAGAAAAGGGCGGAATGGATCAAGAAAGAATCAACTAAACCAGCCTAAAAAGCCTATTCATGCATTTCTTTGATTGATTCTTGATTCTAATATGGTTTATTATTCTCTCAACTTGATAATCCACTTTTTCCACAAATGATGTAGTGTATTGTTCATATAGCAAGTAAATTAAAATTACATATGTTATTACAAAGCAAGAAGTAATTATGCAGCAGATGAGCTGTGACTGGTAGCAGAATGAACAATTTAATTAGTTAGCTTTTCTTGATTTCACTAGTGAGGAATAGGCAGTAAGAATTCTCTTGTAATATCGACGAACTGAATCCCAATGTTTACATTAATCACTTAGAAGGAATTTCTGGGATCAATTTGTTTGGGAATTTTACTACGAACTTTTAGATCAAAAATTTGCTGTTTTATATGTACCTTACAGTTAAGGTTTGCAATATCCATAAACTCAGTTGTATTGATCGAAATTTGTTCCATAAGTGAAACTTTTCCATCCTAAATATTGGTGTTAATTTCTTCATTGACTATATTGGAACTGTTGATTGGATTGAAATGAGCAGAGTTCCGTGCTGAGATCCTTTCGATCGATTCGATCGATCTGTATGGATTGAGAACATTTTCGAAATGAATGGTTTTGATCTGAAAATAATGCGAAATATTTTCCACCCAAATTTAAAATTTTTGAAGTTTTATCAGTCTTCTCAGCGCTTCCATTATTTTGATAGCGTGGGAACTATTGTAAAAAATAAAGAATGAGTAATTTTCGGCTAAATATCATCCCTCTAATGGTGACTCTTGATATTGTCAAAAAAATGATCGCTCTAACAGTTAGATTTTCTATTTCTGTTGCAACTATTTAATTTAACCTTTTTATTTCTATTGGGAAAGGGGGTAAAAAATTAAAATGACCAAGAGATAATTCTTGGCTATCAATTGTTTTGATTATCTCACTTTGTTGGCTTTTTGTGGGATAAATGACAAATTTTTCCTTACAGATTCAGCCGCATAATGTTGGCTAATTAAATTTAAAATAAGCAACTCTGAAAATGGATAAAAATTGAAATCTTCTTCTCAAAAGAATGAAAAAATAAGAGGAGAAAAACTGATATTGATGTTATGTTTCTTTTAATAATGAAAGGTAAAAACTGGTGGACAAAAGAATATCTTGAAATTTCTGATGAATGTTTTCTACCAAAGAGACAAATGATTGCATTTGTTGAAGGGTTCCTTCAGATGATATTTTCCACTCTTCTTTCTTTTTTTTTCCGATTTTAATAAAAAAGAAACCTAAATTTGAAGAAAACGAAAAATTTTTTTTTTGTTACCGTATTATTTAGTTATTAGATCTTGAATGATGTCAGTCAGATAATAATTTTTTCCAGTTTTTGATTTTTCACCACTTTTACTTTACGTTCCATTAGTTTTGCCTTATTTATTCTATTACTTTTTAACCTTGGATTAAAAAAGATTGACATTTCTCGTTGGAATACTTTTTTTTAAATATTTTGTTCGATTTCTTCTCTTATATTAGTTATGTTATTTGGATGAAATTATTTATTGATTGCAATGAATTCTTTTACATCCTTTGTTCGTTATTTTTGACCTTCATCGAAGAAAATTATTGAAAATTCGCTATCACCTCACTTGTAGCATTATCATTGTTACTTATGATATCGTCATCATTACTTATGACAAATAAAAGATACTGTCTATAATTGTTTAATTCCTTAAATAAATATCATTGAGGTTAATTAAATGGAAAACACGAAGCAGATAATTTTCATTATTTGTTCTATTTGTTTTACAAATTACATTAGCCAAGTAAGTCTATTTATTTTAGTCACTTTTATTCATCTCTGTAAAATCCTTTCAAAAGACATTGAAAAAATAGTCAACTTATTCGATACTTGTTGCAAAATTTAAATCTTGCCTTGAAACTTCGCTCTTCTTTGAGGATATTAAATATTACCATGAATAAACTTTTAAGATAATAGTTTAAAGAGGAAGTTGAAAGATAGTATCTTATTGTTAGTCTGGAGCCAATGGATACCTTCTTCAAAAAGTTTAATTTTATTTTTGAAATTCAATTTGTTTGTAAAACTTCTAATTTTATCTTTTTTAGGCTGCCATTACTAGCAATAAAGGAAGTCAACAAATCTCACCTAACACAACACCTATACCACGACAAGAATCATTTCGAAAACCAAATTATATAAGTTTATTTTATGCTTTTCAATGAATCTTCTGCTAAAAGTTATTTTGTTACAAAATATCATTGTATGTGTTTAATTAAGATGAAAAATTTCCTTTATTATTTGAATAATTTTTTGTTTACGCAATCATACGGCGTAATTCGTTCGTCAAACAAATTTGAAAAGAATGATAGCGTAGTCGTTTGCCGAGAATGATAATTATTATCAGTTCCGTTTTGCTAATATTTTTGTTTTAGAAGAAAAGTGCATCTTTTCAAACAGATTCATCATCGATACCTATAACTTTAGCTCCAGCCATAGATGTTCAGGCTAAGCATAGATCCACTAAACAAATTCCACAGAATGACACATCAAAATATCTTCAAAAAAAAATGGTGCGTTTTATTTATATCACTTGACGATGAGATGTTGCTCCAAAGTTCAGAGTTCAATATGATAAAAACATATATCGGTAATGGTTTAATTTGTCGATGTATGGAATGATATTATTTCTTTTATTATCACCAAACATTGCTGTCATTTTCCACACTATTCACTGTTATCATTATCACTATTTCCGGTTCATTATAAAATATTTTATCTCAAATAAAATTTATAGAACGAGATAAGTAGCGATGATCCCACATCATTAATTATTGAGAATATTCCTCAAGGTTGGCATTAATGATCTTTTCAATTTTTACTATCTTTTTACAGTTCAATTAAATTTTTAAAATTCCTCAAAAATATATTACTTTTAAAGTTGATTTAACAGTTAGTCTGTCATTGGTGTACATAATATTAATCATAATAGTTCGTTGCATTCTTTTAACATAACCTTAGCTTATTGATTTTCCAATGTTCTTTAGATCTTTTCAAACAGTATTTGACTATTTTCTTAAAAGAAAATCTTATGAAAATTTAACTAAGTTAAATTTGATATAAAACATTATATTACAGTAAAGAAGATGAAACAGGAAAATATCATGCAATCGACTTCAGCAATCATATCTACTCCTTTTCACAATGATAAATGTAATAATGCCATCATGCGCAAAGTGATCATTCAGGTTACTTCTAATTCAAAATGTTTGAAAATTAATTTGAAAAATGAAAGTTATTTTGAAAAAAAAGTGAAAAATAAGTTGTGACATATCATTTCACCACTGTCAGATACATCATATTACTTCGAAGGCACAGCTATTCTAAAGATGTTTTTTTCCATGAAAGATCTTTCATTTATCACATAAATTTGTAAATGTTATGAAGAAATTCAATGGATATGAATTTACGACATAGTTTGTTATGTCGTATTAAGACAATTTCATTTTATTATTATTTTTTTTTTTTTTTTTCAATTGTTTAGTAATAATATTTTGTTACATTAACATACATATATAAAGATATTGTTGGATGATTGATAACCACTGTAAGAATATTTTTAATCTTTACCAAAAAAATGCCGGAAATTTGAAACTGGTTTGCTGTGATAGTTTTGGGCTTTAGAGAAATCAGAAAAATTATTGACTTCTATAGAAATTTCTATGAATATTTTGATTTTTCTTTTTTGAATAAATCAACAACCGTTTTCCTCTAATTAACCATATAAATCCGAAATAATTTTAATTGGACTTGGATCTGCAATTGTAAAAAAAATTAACTAAATCTTTCGTTTATTTTAGCCCAATCAAATTTTTACTATTTAGAATTTGCAGTGAAGTGATTGTGTTTTTAGGAAATTGCAAAGAATATTAGCCCGTGATGGCCAAATTTTGTTGAGAAGTTGAAATTTCTTCGTTTTATTACATACATTGTCTAATGAATGCCTAATATTCCTCTTTAATGGACTATATGATATCATAAAAATTTTTAGCATCTCGCAATGTTACAAGAAATCTACCAAACTTTTTTTATCTATCACTGCCTTGATGATATAATAAAAAATGTACAATCTTCAATTAATATGTCAAGCATTAAACATGCCAAAACCATAGAAAAACTTCAGATACAATATAAGGTTTCAAAATTAAAATTAATCGATGAACTCTTGAAGGAAGTATTTTAGTCCATGATTTAATCAATTAATTGATCTGATTAAAACTGAGAATCAATCGATTACATGGATCGTCATCATTTCTTGTAGTATTTAACTTTTGCAAACATTTGATCATTTCAGAACATTCATTCCAATCCAACAACGGCAAAACGACAGATTCAACTGGCAGTCCGTGACAAATTCAACGGTTTTATCGATGCAATCTGTTCCACCAAACCATTCAGTTATTTGATAAATTCCGATTTATATTGTGAAGTTCAAAAGAACAATGTTACATGCTTAGTATTCCGGCAAGCTGTTCGATAAGCTACTGTCTCTTTCCAGTTAATTTCATATTATAACTAAAAATTTCCATCGTATTCCATCTTCTTAAATCAAACTGTTCCTATATTTCTTATCAATAATTGATTGATAAATTTCCATCTTATTTCATCTCCTGAAAAATAATTAGTGTTATCCAATAAAAGATATAACATCACATTCACTATCTTTCAAATTATTTCTAAAATTTCGATACATCAGGTACACTTTTTATCTACCATTTCCTAAATAATCCAATTTCTTTCCCACAAAAAAACTTCAATATGAAACTATTTCTTGTTCGGTTGTTTGTTTATTGAATTGAATTTAAATTTAATTCAATTCAATATTCATTATACCCTATTTCAATTACAATCTGTTTGTTAGCAGAAACTAAATAAGTCTTAGCAAACATTGAATTTAGGTGGCAAAATTAAACAGCTGACTTTATACCCGAATGAAAACTATTCTGAGGCTACAAATAAAAATGAACCTCAGTTCTTTATTGAAATTGAAAACATGAACAATTAACATATTGTATTTGAATTCGAATTAATTCTAGCAAATTGGTGCGAATTCTTTCTATCCAAATATTTCGCTCAATAATGGAATCTGTGCACGAATTCAAGTGAATAATTGATACAATTGTATTTTTAAATGAACAATTAACATATTTAAACAGCATTCTATAATAATCGATTATTATATTAACATCTAATATTAATTAATAAAAGGTAATATTAAGAAAAAACATGAACTATCATTCTGGTAATGTCTAAAAATTAAAAAAAATTTCTTTGTGGACAAAAAACAACGGACTGCACTATACTTGAAGAAAATTCGTAGTTAATATAAAAAATAAAAACTGTTTTGAAGGGTCAAATATTTGGCCCACTAATGCATCATCATCAAAAGTTATTTTTATATTAGCTAACAGAAGCCTGAAAATAATGTCAATAAAACCAGGCAAGCTTTTCTCATTTAATTTTTCCAATTGACTAAATTAAACTTTTATTAATTTTCCTCAAACTTTTAGTTTATCTTTTATTAATTTGTACTCAACATTAGAAAAAAGAAATAACTTCATTAAAAGTTTGGAAAGAAATCAATAACATGTAGTTCATTTCAGGCTAAAGTGCACTGATATGTACTTGATACCTCTAAAATGTGCAAAGTAAACTGATCCCATACCTGGCAATGGTTGCATTTGACAGCAATATCGCAAGATTTTACACTAATGTTTTTTATCCGAAAATAACAAAACTTTTAATACTGATACCTGTCCAATAAACGGAAATGAATAGGAATTTGAAGTGGAATTTGAGAAAAAGAAATTTCAGCCCAGTTATCCGCGATCGATATCTCATTTCCGCTCATAGCCTTTCAAACTGTTGAAAAATCGGAGACATAATCTTTTACCCAAATACCGTTACGGGACATAAAGTCCTTTATTTCCGACACTTTTTGGCTGAGGCTTATGAGATAAGAAAGCAGATGATACTTATAGATCAGAAAAATTTTGCATCATAAGTAACGCTATGAGGGAAAATGAACGGTTGTAATTTGCTAAAAAAGCGTCTTCGTTGAATTTGCTCAATCGATCTGTTATTGATGACCTTGTATAGGCAAGTGGGTCATTAATTTTTTTCTTATTTGCAATAAAATTTCAATGATTCATTCGCAAAGCAATTCTCAGAAGTACTTGAAGGCTATGCAATTATTTGTTCGCTACTTTATTACAACGCGATTTTTAACGGTAAAATTTTGATAGCGAATTTCTCAAATCGTTCAGCTAATTAAAACTTCGCAATTTTTTCACGACAGTCAGACATAATTAATGGCAGAAGTGTCAAGAATCCTGGATTTTTTAACTTCACTTATTTATAATCTGAAGATTTCTTGAAGTGTTTTTTTAAATCAAAAGAGCAGCATAATTATTAAAGTCTCCAAAGAGCTGATCTTCTAAATCTTAAATCTTCAAAATTTTGGATGTTTGAATTTTCAGCAAGAAAAAAGGACTTTAAGACTTAAATTTAAAAATTTAAAACTACTAATTTCATTAAAGTAAATACAAATCTGCTAAATGATGAACTTACATGTACATTATGGCAAGACGAGACCAAGGAGCATTAATCATTCTTTGTTAAAAATTAAGTAATTGAAGGACATCTATTCATTTTTGGCATTCTCCCTTTTTTAAATTACTTTTAAATTCCACTTTTTCAATACCAGTTCTTTGCCATTTTTCTACACTTTGCTTCTGAACACAGTGAATTCTATCGAGTTATTTCATGCAAAATTACGCCTGATTATTTCTGCCTGTTGTGCAATGATCAAAATATTAGTTGGCCAAGTTTGCAGACTTTGGTAGCACAAATTGTGCACAATTTCATCTGAACTTGATATTTTATGGCCTGCTTTTTAAAAATAACTGTTAGTACTTGCATCAATTGATTGTGCTGTTCGGTAAATTGATTTAAAATTGAAAAGAGATTTTCAGATTTTCTACCGAGAATTTTTGAACTAGAAATTTTATTCAAACTGAGATTCATTCAGAATCTCATTTTCAAAGAATTACAGATTTTCTGAGATGGATAGAATTGAGTAATCAAGTATTCTTAAATATTACTTAAGACTTTGATATTATTGATATGTAAATTTAACTTGTTTACTCTAAGTTTTTTAACATTTTACTAATCAGTATCTAAATTTAGCTATCAGGATTTCACAGTATTAATTGCGCATTAGAAACAACGATGACGAGTTTTTCCTGTCCTAGGCTTTTTCCAACAGATGACCTGTTGTTCATTACGTAAGCAAATTAACTCTTTGATCATTTAATCAAATAATCATATCACTTTCCGACGATACCAGTTCTCAATTCCTAACGTCTATCGAACACGTGTAAGATGAACAATTAAACGGACGTTTCTTTCCATTATCAAATATATTATTCCAGTATGTGCAAAGTTATGAAAATTCTTTATATCAAATATAAACATGAATTGTTGCTGTTATTAGAAATACGAATCGTTATGCTTTTTCTAGCTGGCATAAATTCTTCCTTTTTCGTTAGAATTATGTTCAACATATTTCTTAATCAATTTCACCTTCTTTTTTTTCAGAAATTTGAGCAATTTTTAAAATGTTACTTACAAATTTGATATTTCTTTCATCAATTCCACTCTTGACATTCTGTAGCGTATCGATGAAACAGATCGTTCGATTAATACCCGACATATCCATGGAAAAAGCTGCTGTTAGTACATTAAAAATAACCATAAAGGATAACTTCTTGATGATGTTATGAATTAATTAACTAATTGCTACTGATCTTATTGAGTTCAGTACATTAATATCATTATTTCAGTATAAACGGTACACCAAAACTATGTAAACTTGTTCATTTTAATATTTCATGGGGGAGTAATTTACTTTTAAGGAATGTTGCATATTTAAAGATTTTTTATTCAAGGAGAGAGGGGTTTCTACTTCCTTAAATATATTTACCATTTCGAAAATGGTTCTTGAAAATTGTTCTTGAACTAGCTACTCTGAATAGATCACTTATTCGCGAGCTTAGAGCTTCAAAAGTTTCTTTTTTGTGAGGTTATTTATTTCTTTATTATTTATCTCTTTATATTATAATATTTTTTTATTTTTATCTTCCAAAAAGCTATAAGGTTTACCAGAAAATATTGAAATTTTATTCTAATTATAATGAATTACTTACAAATTTACAGCAATATCTCATCGATTTTGGATATTTGAAAGAGACTGCTTCACTATCCATGCCAAATGTACCATTCAGTGAAGCTGTCGTACGGTACGATTCAATGACTATTCGCGATGCCCTCAAGTAACAGTTCTCTTTTCGTCATATTTTCCTTTTTTTTTATCAATGCAAAATAATTTGAAATTGAAATTTTATCCGCAGGAAACTGAACTTTAATCTAGTTTATACTAATTGATTTCAGAAGATTCCAAAAATTTGCTGGTTTGATACCTACCGGTAAATTGGATGCAGCAACTGTAAAGAAAATGCAGCAAAAACGTTGTGGTTTTCCGGATGTAATAGCTCTACGACAGCGAGGTCTCTGCTGTTTATAGAATTGAAAATTTGGATTATCGATTCTATCACTTTTTCGTTTTATTAAAACAGGAAATTTTGGATAATAAACGGATGATATGCATAAATTTTATAGGTAAATATAAATGGAAGAAGAATGATCTAACATATTCCATCGAATCCTTAACAAATGAATTGTCTGAGCGTGAAGTGAGGTATTACTAATCTGCTGACATTTTTTCTTCTGCTTGTTGATATTAGCAATGTACTTAAGAAGAAATTAACATTCAAATATTCAAAAGAATTTACGAATCAATTGTACCTTTCTTACTCATATTTATTTAGCCTTTTTAATTTCATTCTCATAATTCTTTTGAAATAAAATTAGCTTTATTTTGAATTTATTTTAGATTTTTACAGAGAAGCACTCAGAAAAGCATGTGATACCTGGTCGGCGGTGATACCTTTGACGTTAAATGAAATATCCAAAAACGGTGATATAACAGTTGCTTTTGCACGACGTATGCATAATGATCCATGGCCATTTGATGGACAAGGTGAAAGGTTTAAGATTTGATAAAAAATTTAATTTTTTCAAAGAAATTAGGATTTCTTGTAGTTGCGCAAGCTTAGTGAACTTGAATAATCCAAATTCGATCAATTTCTCAGCAGGAAGTAATAGTATTCAAGGAAGTCTAACCGCAAACTTATTATGAAAATGAAGCAAATGCTAACAAAGTGTCAAGATGTTAAAATGAAATTTCGAATAGGATAAAACAGATCCAAAAACCTGAAATTTTCTCTTTATTCATTCAGGAGGTGTATTAGCACATGCAACATTACCATCTTCCGGTATTCTTCATTTTGATTCGGACGAGAAGTGGGTGTATATGAATCCAAAAGCTATTTCAAGGTATGTAACAATAATTAACAAGTACTTTGTGCAGTAATTTTTTGTATTGTTGATTTATTATCGAAGTGGAAAAAAAGGTAGAAAATGATATAACAAAATAAAATAAATTATTTAATTGAACCGAAAGAATTATTCATTTAATTGATCAGGTACAGACGAGTGTTCTGAATTATCAGTAGTTTAACGGCGAATAAATTAAACATAGTGGTTTAAGAGATTAGAAATTGTTCTAGCCCTGTCAAAAAGACCGGAAGTACTTGGGTTAAACCTAAATAATATCAGAAACAGAATCACTGTTAAAGATCTTCTGATAATTGACCATCAAAGTCATTATAATCAGTCAAATTTTGATTTTTTCCTTTTTCATTGCTAGTAGATATAAGTAACTGATGTTTTGTTAAATTGCAAAAAATTTTCCTGCAAATAGGTTTAAAACATCAGAGTTTAAATCTTTCACCAATGGTATAAAACAAGGTTAAACGATGAGTGAAAGGTCATATAATAGGTTTTTTCAAAACAATTAAACTTACCAGCTATTATGTTAAATTTCAATTTTTGTTAGCTATGATACTACGGATTTATTACACGTAGCGGTTCACGAAATTGGACACGTTCTGGGTCTTGAACATTCCTCGGATTCTAATTCTATAATGGTACCATTTTATCAAGAAGCAGTGGACAACCATGGAAATTATATCATGCCTAAATTATCCGCATCCGATGTTGAAAACATACAGCACCTTTACGGTAATTATTAATTTTATAAAAGACTAACCTCACTTGTTACTCTTAAATGGACCTGTTTCTAAAAATGACAGAAGCTGTTTTACTTCGAGCAAAAGCTGCTACTAAGTATTGGAAAGGGAGGATGAGCTAAAATCAAATCATAAATCAAATTGATTGAAAATTAATAATTTATTGATTGTCTTGTATGCTTGTATGATTGTTTCATCTTCAGGAATAAATGATAAAAAACCAAATCCGCGAAGTCAACCAGCAGGTACTGATTTATTAGAGATAATCAAAAAGATTGATCATATGAAGTGCTTTCAGATTTTTTTGTTTCCAATGAATATATTTGTACTTTCATATTTTTCCCAACTTGCATCTCTTTTTCATTAAAGATTCCTACATTGTTATCATTATCATCAGCGATAGTAACTTTTAAAATCATAATGAAAGTTTTTTAAATCATCTTCTAGTGCTGATACCGGTAATAATTCAGAGCATGGTTCTAATCACGAAATTGATCCATCTGATTCAAACAGTGATAAGAAATTGGATATCAATTGTCCAGATGAGGTTGATGGCATCATTACGAGTAAGAGCATCTTAAATTACATTACATAACGATAGATAGATGTTCATAATATATAATACAAAATGATAAATGATCTGATCATCAAATCAAATCATCCAATAATTGCATCATTTGTAATCACAAGTTCCGTTTAAATTGATAATGCTCTGCAATCATAATATCATCGTGATGATATCAAAAGAGGATCAAATTGAACGAGGAAGAAATTTTAATGTATAATCTATGCATAATTGATTTCAGCGAATGGTTCAAATTATTTGTTCAGTGGTAGCAAAGTATATGAATTTGATCATGTAGGTATCAAGAAAGAATATTTGTTGAAAAATCTCTTTCCAAATGGACCTCCATTTGTCCAAGGTGCTCTATCAAATCCGCGTACAGATCGGACACTTCTATTTCACGGAAAGATGGTATATTCATACTTAAATTAAATTTCTACAAATTTCATTCCGTTGTAAGTTAAAGTAAGTTATTTGAAGATTCATTAATTTAGAAATTGAACCTGATATTAGTTACCAATTTATTTATCTTCTAATCACTTGAATATCACCAAATTCAACAAAGTCATCTGATTTTTCAACTTTGGGAATACAGCTTGACTTCAGAATAACTAGCTGTTTTTCGTTGCCTTCCCACCACTGAAAATTCAGGTAACTTTGTTGGTTTTGGACGATTCCAAGTAATTAAACGGTAAATAAATTGTTCATTTCCAGCAATGAGCTTCCATTTCAACAACGCACCAACAAACTTCAACATAGGATCCGAAATCAAGTGGAAGATTGCGAATAACACTTCCTAGTTTTGATTGCAAATGAAAATTTTTATGGAGCAAAAATATCTTCCGCAGGTCTACGTATACCATTTGGAAAAGAGTACAAATAAATTCGTGTTGGAATCAAATTATCCGAAGAAATTGCCAACTGCTCTAAATTTTAAACCAATGGGCGCATTTTTATGGCATGAAGGATCACAGGTTTTAATCAATGTAAGAGGGTTTTTTGCTTTTTTTTGCTGATAGAAAACTTTAAATGAGATGTTTGGCTTTTCGATTAGCAATGTTGAAGACGGAGAAGCGACCTTGAAAAGGAATTTTATAGATCAGAATTGGACGGCAGGGAATTAAAGCAAAGAGAATACGAATTATTGTCTTTAATTGTCGTAGAAATTGACAAACAAAAGAAGGAAGAATCTTCGCAAAATGTGAAATTTCTTATATTACAATTTAATACTTAATTCTTTTGTTTTCATGTAATTTTAGCGTCAAATATTCTCTTGAAGTTAGCTTATCAGAATACTTCCCGATTATTTATTTGCATTACTGAAGATGCATCTGTAGTGCAGCATCGAGACAATTTCATCATTTATTGTGATTTTTTTACGTTATTGCAGATGTGACGTTCCTTAAACGTTCCTATTATGTCCCGTAAAATTTGGCTTTTTTTTTTAGTGCAGACATTAATTTTTGTTTTGAATGGAATTTAAAGCTCACAGTAATTTGTTTGCTTTCATTTTGAGGGTAATCATTTTGCAACATACGATGAGAATTGGAATCGCGTCACGTTACAGAATGAAGTGGTGAATTATTTCGATAATTTTCCAGCAAAACCGATTCGAGGTAATAATGTAATTATAAAATTGTAAATCTATTTAAAGGGATTGGGATAAAACAATAATTTTATAATCCCTGTTAACTTTTCGGTATCCTTAGTACAAAAATTTATGAATAGGATATTAAAAAGAAGGTGTCACACGGATTTCCATTACAGTACTGCGCAAATTTTATCAATCCGTGAAAAATGACTACTAACTTTTTAGCACAAAATAGTTTGGAAACTGTTTGTGAAATAATGAGAAACAGAAATTAGAACGCTGTCACAGAAAGGTAAAAGGGAGTATCGTTAAAGAATGTCAGAGATCGAGCAAAAAATTTTGTCATAATTTCATTGTTGCAAAATTTTTAGTTTGATTGGATATGAAATACCACAAAAGCATAAAATTCAGCTGGAAATATTAAATAGAAAATTTCCAAAAAAAAACATCCAGCAGTGATTTTTAATCGTATAATTAACTGGTAAATAGATATTTTAATTGAAATTCTGAATTTTTCAGGTGTTCTTATTCAACGAATGAAAGTGCTATTGTTTGGTGATGATAAGGTTTATAAATATGATATAAAGGATAAGAAAGTAATTGGGAAGGCTATACCACTGACAACATTTCTTCATTGCTAATATTGCTTGAGATCAGCATAAATCGCTTTTTGTCCAGCTTGTTTCAATCATTTTTTACTTTGCTGAATTTTTCCAAATATTCTTTCTTTCACATGTTATGATGTATGGGAATTTTCTAAGGGATGGATTTGATGAAGGCATTTCAAGGAAAAATGATGGGAAATTTTATGGGTTATAATCTTAATTAGACATTACTAGAATTGATTTAAGAAATTGAAATTATCTGATTTTGCGAGCATTACATGATTCTACAATAGGATATCGATAACCGTTTCAAATAGCTCGTGATGTGACATGTTGAAGTGTGATTTAAATCTGATCTCTTATGTGATAAGAATTTTTACTGACTATGATAATTAATCAGCCCAAGGATGGAAAGTAAAGATTTAATTCCCTTGTAAATAGCAAAACAAGTCTAGGCCAGTTGCTTTATATTCTTCTTCCAACTCTATCCGTTTAATGAATTTATAAAATCATTTCATGATTATTATTGCTATCTCCATTCATTACTTCTGTCAAAAATTTGAAAATTTTTTATGACAAGTATATATGTAAATAAAAATAATCTATGTTGTAGCAATTATTCTCATTGAAATGATTGGTTATCACATAAATTATAATTTGGCAAATGTTATAATGTGTAACATAAATCATTTTGTTTATAAATCATCCTTACTTTGTTATTCATGCTTATCAAAAGCTTTCTGACAGATCATGATAATAAATCACATTTAGCTTAATCCTAATCATATTTACGAAAAGATTGTTACACAATATCCTTTGTTATCTATGCTTAATACAGGATTGTAATACAATGTGTTTTTTGCTATCCGTGGCTTAAAATAGCATTGCAACAATATGCTTCATGTAAAAAGTGTCGTGAATTTTTCTTTGGGATTTGTTGAGGAAGTTTTGATTGGGCGCGATCGAACTGTGGTGGAGACTTCTTATTTAGGAGAGGTTTATTGTCGATGTTATAATACAAGTTTCGAGCTGAAATTTGTAGCAAAGGTTATGATTTCACAAAGCCAAACAGCACAGACTAAGAGAATTAACACACACTCTTTTTTCTCCCAATTATGGTAGTATTTATATCCCACATTTGGGAGGAATTGCGAAAGATGTCATTAATCATCACGTAACTGACATTACAGATCACTTGATAATTTCTTAGTGATGTTTTGGTATAAACATTAGATAATTTCATAAACATCTGATATTGAAATAAACACTTTACACTAAATAATCTCATAAATCATCTGGTATTACGATAGATATTTCCATAATTATATGATATTGAAATAAACACTTTACATTGAATAATTTCATAATCGTGTAGTATTACGATAGATATTTTCATAATCATATGATATTAAAATAAACATCTTGCAATTTTATAACCACATAAGAGAATCTTATTAATTATTTGATATTTAAAAGAAGAACTTAGTAATATTAACAGTATTAATATATCTTATAATTTTATTTTGTGAATTAAATTTTGAATTAATTTTGGGTTTCCGACAAAAAGGAGGATATGGCTTTATTCTTCAACTACAGTTTCAACCTTCTTGATTCATTGTATTCACTAAAGAAGGATTTTCTACGGTGTTATATTATTCTACTACCATCTATATCCAAGCAGATCATTTACGGATTAGCGAATTATGAGGAATTCCTAAAGCGATCAACTCTAATATTGACAAATCACTCACGATTGTCCTGTAACATTATAGAAAAACCTTGCCCCTAAGAACAAATCCAACCTGCACCAAATATACGAATGTGCCTAACCAAAGCTCTCCCAAAAACAACCAATGAAAAGTTACAACAACATTATCTTATAAGGTTTTGAGACATATAACTGTTACAAAGATTTCAAAGGTTATATTCGAAAGATGAAGAAAAGCATAATTTTACAATTCCGTAATCAATTTGGGAAATCAATAACATTTACTTGAAATGACCCTACAGTAAGTGGACCTTCAATTTTAAAAATTGAATGAATTATAGAACTTCTTGCCAAAATTTTTATCTATTCAAGGCAATAGAATTTTTCCAACGCCTTCACTGTTGTCCATTGATGCCAGAAGAAATTTTGAAATTATCCAATAAATACATAATTTGCGAATTGATGCTTCAATAATGCATAATATCAGAGAGTTTTTCAAGTTTTTCTGTTGTAATTCATAAACTTTGACGGGATTATTAAAACTGTTCAATGATTTTGCAAACATTATTCATCCAAAGAGAATAAACAAATATATATGCTCTCCGGGAAGACTACCGATGCAATTTAATGCCAATTTCGGTTATAAAGTCAGTAATGATAAATGTAACGAATTAAATGATTTAAATGATTTATCTACTATAATCCTGAAATTCACGTTACTGAACTAAAGTGACAAATGGCCTGAAGCTTAATATCTACAAAGACTAGTAGGAAAATTTCTTCATCACCGGAAATTCTGCAAACATAGATGAGGTTAATGTATGATTCGAGAGTACGGATTATACCACAGAGTACGGATTACGTTATATGTTCAGAATTTTTCGTTATTTTGATTAGAATGATTCTTCCTCTCGTTCCTTTACAACATCGACAGTATCAGATGTTTCTTAATTCCAGGAAGATACAAGTTTATAGTCGGATTTGATATGTTAGAGAAAGAGATAGAGACTTTTATTCCTTCAAAACTAATATTTTCTATTCTAGTACAGTAGATGAAAAGGAACAGTAGGATATGATACTCGAATACTGGATAAGACATGAAATTCGAATATTGCTCCATCATATCCAATCCAATTACCAACTATGCAACTTCGTTAAATCGTACATTTTTTCTGGAAACATAATACACTGATCGGAAATTCGTCAAAACTTCTTCTAAGTAAGCAAAATGACAATTTTAACATTGTTTATCTTGAATGAACAGTGTTGCATACATTGCGTCTAATATAGAAATCTTTCACAAATGTCGGATAGGAGTAGTGGGAAATCAAATAATCAAATATCTGCCAGTCACTTGATATGTTTATTGATAATATCATCCAGAGCTATTTCTAGTGGGCTATGTACGCCTCTGATGTTCGATAACAAATCCTTCGCAAATAAAACATATTCTGTCACTTGCTTCTTTGTCCACCCTAACGGTATACCGCGGTCAATATCACGAATGTTGTACAACTTATCCGCCAGTTGCACAAGCTTTGCCTAAAATAGTAAGTTCTGAAATTTTACCCAATTCTGAAAAGATAAATGTATTATTACACGATGGAGATGGATAAAATAGATGAACTGGAACGGTTGCGATCGACGTATAGTTCAGCTTTCAGTATCATTAATTCATTGAATATAAAATTTCATGCCTTTTTTATAACTTTACCTGGAAGAATTCCAAAGAGACTTCTCAGCGATAAACTCTAGCCATATTTATGGTCTCAAACAATGATTATATTAACTGATCGGTGAAGACTAGGAAGACAACAAATTGAGAAAAAGTATTTTATATGAACTCCTCCATTGATATGATTTTTCCACAAACGATTGCCAACTAACGCGATGATGAAGATGAAATAATTTTGAAAGATTCTTGAAAATGATGCCGATTTACCTTATGCGACAGTTTCGATGCCTTTTCCAGTTGAGATTTCATTCTTTCTTCACGTTTCATACTTTTAACCTCCGTACATTCTTTAACAATATCTGCTACCTTAAAGCAGTTAAGTCCTCATAATGCGTCAAAAGAAAAAAAAAATCATTTAATTGATTTGCGCTCATACTTCAACGTAACGTGTTGTTGAAATTTGGAGTGTGCTTTAACTAATATAACTCAGTATAATTCAATTTCCAAATTCGCTTAAATGGCTCCATCTACTTCTTGAAAAAACTTTTCAATTTTTTCAAACATGAAACGAGTGGTACCTCATTACCAAACATTTTCCGGATTTCATCATCTGTTGTTTTTGTATCCTCAACAATATCATGTAGTATGGCAGCAATGATTGTTGCTGTATCGGTTATTTGTCCTTCATTTGTTAAGATATAGGCGACACCTAAAATATAGTGATATATTCATAAAAGTTAGAAAAATTCGATGAAACAACCCAATAAATTAATTGTAAACTCAGTACCAGTCAATGCTGCATCATACGGTAAAGCTTGCTAAAGATCAGATAAAAGAGAACAAAAACTGATAAGGATTAAAGTAGACGTAAAGGTCACGTACCGATAGGATGGTTAACATATGGAGTTTGTGTAGCATCTTTTCTACGCTGTTGACGATGACGCCGAGCAGCTAAATCTACAGCTTTGATAATGAGTGATGTACCATTGAGAAATCCATTGTTGGCTTTCGTTTTACTATTTGTCGTAGTCAACTTGTCCGATATATCTTCCGGCATTCCCGGATATATTAATTTATAGGGAGGAGGAGGGGGCATATTATTCTTTTCGTTTCGATCACCACTTTCCGCCATTTTCGATCACAGTTAAAGCACTAATAATAACATAAACAATTAGAAATGATATATAAGAAAGATCAATGTGACATTTATTTCCATCATAGATTTTTCATGGTTTTAAAAAAAAACAGCTTACGGACATCTAACGATCCTAGATCGGATTTTGGACATTAATGTTCTCAAATTTCATTTCAAAAAACTTATCAAGTACTACAAACAATGTGATCTCGTGATAATATTTAATGATGAGCAGCGAGTTCTACAACAGAAATTTCTCAAATAATGCAGTTTAAGGTAAGTTTTCAATGCTTTAAACGCATAAATGCAAAAGTACAGGGTCAGGAATAAAATATCAAATGATCAAGAAAAAATGGCATATATCTGCTGCAAAGCGTACGACAGCATAGAATGACATCGTGAAAGTAATGCCTCACTGTCGCAGAGGAACTCGTTTCTACCCATTGAAATGTTTTGTGAAAGGACACTACAAGATTCGCCCTACATCTCTTCCGATCAATTCGAAATCATCGGTAGGACAAACAACTGATACTATAATATCTGCGCAGATTTCATAATTTCGAAATTCTCGAATTTTGTAAATTAAACTTATTTTTGTTTTATTTCTTCCACCAATTAAATTTGTTTTTAGCAGTCAATAATTGACTGAAATATTCTTAGAAGAGAACTGGGAAATGGATTTATTCTTCGGGTTCAAGTTCAGTAACATGATCAAGTAGTGGATAATAACAGAAGTTTAACAGGGAAAACGAATTAAAAAGATTATTCTGATTTTAGGTTCAAGTTTATGAGTCAAGCCAAATTTGAAAATATCAATTCAAATATCTGGATTAAACGAACAAAAGAACTTCTGCACTGATAACAATCATTCATTCGTCATCACTTCTTTTTTTTTTTGTCGTCCTTCCTCCTCTTCTACCTGATTCAGACACCTTTTCAGCTGTCATTCATTGTTTTCGAGCTTAGATAGGACCCAACGTATATTAGTGATAGCGCAATATGATGACATGCGATATTACAACATAATCTTAATATGAAGTTGAAAAATGACAAGATAAAACGAGGCGTTCCCTCATGCAGATTGAAGAATGCGAAAATCTCATCTCGAAATGTCGCAATAGTAAGTGTCCGCCGCAGGATTCGAACCTGCGCCTACCGGAGTAGATTGCGACCTGAACGCAACGCCTTAGACCACTCGGCCAGACGGACTGCCACCTCCCAACCTCATCTAATACTTTGTAATGATTTCCTCATGTAATATTAAGGTAAATCATAGAATAACAATATGTCTGAGAATTTCTTCATATCTCTCTTTACCTGCTTCTTCGACTCCTATGTGTATCCAGAAGACAAGAAAAGTAAAAAGGTGAAATTCCACACCGTGAACATCGTTAAGCTTCTAATAAGTTAGCAAATCTTTGCATTCTGTCTCAAACTCAGCTAGGAATCTCCCGTAAACTGCAATTTCCAGCTAATACTATGAATTCTCAAACTACTCCCATTATAGATGAATTTAAGGGAAACAGTGTCAATCAATGATAATCTTCGCAGCGTCGCGATAAAATACCTCACCACATACGACATGTATCACGTCATGGTTTCACATCACAATTATGTTTTGTTTTAGGTTACGTATCATATTATTTGTGTATTGAATGTAAGTACGTTACGCTATATAATACAGCTCGAAACTGTACCGCATGTAATACCTACGTCAAATCTTCACTGCAATTACGTGGCACCAATTCTTACAGCTTCGAACATTCAACTTATCATGCGACATTCTATTTCACAATTTCGTTGCATATAAAAGGGACGCAACGTTCCGGCTTGCTGTAAGTTATTCAGACGGTGAGAGAAGTTGAGGTCAGTAGTTCGGGTAGGTCTTTGAGAGATAGATAGCATTTAAGTAGTGATGAAAGGGAAATGATAGAGTATTGGGAATTGTTGTAGGAAGTCATTAATAATGAGAAGAAAGATTGCAGATTTAAAGGAGACACTAGAAATGAGATTGATATAGTGTGAAAAATACAGTGACCAACAGATTTGGAAAAATGAGGAAATATCATGCATTGACCATCATAGCACAGTGATTGAGAGGAAATGATTGTTAGAGTATTGGAGGGGATTGCTTTTTCTTTCTCTCTCCTTTTCCTCTGTTTTTTTTCTCTCTCTCTCTCCAGTTAAGATTGAAATGGTAGCTTATTACGTGTTCATTAGCACACGCAACATTACTTCAGAAATGTAGGTAAAAGAAGAGATGAGGGAAGTAACGTGTAATCTGAAAGGGTGCATCACTACAAGACAATAAGCTTATGTGAGCTTCCTCAATATGTGAAAAATTCATTAGATGTCATAATAGACACTTAACTTATGTTTACTTCTTTTATACAACTAAAGTGCATGTTTAAAAATTTAGATCTTTGAAAATAATGCTTGACGCTTGTTATATCGATATGCACCTGCTTTATAGCATATTAAGCGTACGTTTTAATAGCTGCGCTGTGGTGAAGATTAGACGAGTGTGACTAATTGCCATTATTTTTCAAAATTTTTGACGTACAGTAACGTGCGTTTTTATTATTTCACATAAAATGCACAGAAGATCAGAGAGATAATGATTTTATTGATTTCAGGTATACTTATGGTGTGGAGCACCGTTATAAATTATAGCTAGTAGTTTCGTCTGGCATGAATGGCAAGTGACGAAGAGTTGAGTAGCACAGATTCTGGAAAGCCTAGTATTGAGAAAGCTCGCCTTGGCCCTCCAGATCGTTGGCTTTATTGTCCACCACTAGGCTCGGTATGCTTACTTATAAATTGTTTCATTTTTACACTTTATTCCAGTTTGATTCCATGTTTTGAAGTAACTTTGTCTGGAAAATCCACAGCATTTTTTTTTTTTTTTTTTTTGATAGTGACTATTTCCAGTTTTCAGAAATATTCGAAATTTCGAAATTTCTTGAAAATTAGATGATTCACTTTATATGTAGTATAATTCAGTCACGTGAGTTTCAGGTATTTGTAATGTGCTAATTCATATTGCTTATAATATTTAGAAGATTGTTCCAAAACTGTTCGTGTAGTTCATGTCTTTTGGATAATGTAATTGAGGAAAGAAGATGTATGGACAAGTAAATTTTATAGGTATTTCAGGTTGTTGCAAAGCATTTTTTGCCGTTCAAAACTCCTCTTTGTAAATTGTATGATGAACAAATTGAGAAGAAGTGGCAATTTCATCCACGAGATGTTTTCGCATGCAAATTTCGGGGCGCTGAACCGGGTGCGAGAATTGGATTGTGGATCGATCTCACAAAAACCAATCGTTATTATAGTAGAAAAGAGGTATTATAATTTTTTACACCTGATTTTCTTTTTACATTTCAAAGACAACACTTTTTCTTTATTGCAATTCATGCTTCATCATAATTGTCGTTATTCGAAGTATGTTTTATAGCTTTTACAAGGTGAGGAAACATTATTCTTTCTTGCTTAGGTTGAGAAGCGAAATTGTATTTATAAAAAGATTCCAATGAAAGGTCATGGAGAAGCACCGTCAGTTGCCGAAACGGAGCAGTTTTGTCGAATAGTACGTGGATTTCTTCAAGTTAGTGATAGGAATCTTACGGTGTTGTTGTTTTGTCATTGCTACGTCGCTTTTTCCTATACTTTGAACAGAGTTTTCAGCCCATGATAACATGTTAAAATCCAAAATAAAACAGTGAAATTTATTTCTCCATTCAGATTCTTTGGAAGCATAATTAATATTATCGTCCTGGAAAAATGTGATTTTTGCGGATCCTGACATTTGTACATTTCACGTGGGAGGAAAAAAAAAGTTTTTTGTTCAGAACGTGATTCCAATTTGTTAAAATTAAAATGTTAGATCTAGTTCAAGTGTTCACACTGCGTATTTCCAGGCAAATCCAAAAGATATAGTGGCAGTGCACTGCACTCATGGGTTTAACAGAACAGGTTTCTTGATAGCAGCGTATCTTGCCAGTGCTATGGACTGGGCAATCGATGCTGCCATTTATTCATTTGCACAAATGAGGCCAAATGGTATTTATAAGCAGTTCTATTTGGATGAACTTATGCAGAGATACGGCGATGAAGATGATAGAATTGAAGTTTCTTTTTCATTGATGTCATTTCCTCCTTTAAATTAATGTTCATTATTTTTTTTGTTCTGGACTTCATAGTACTTTTTTTTTCTGGATTATGAACGATTTTTGTGTAGCATAGGCAAAATTCCTTTGATATTCATTTCGGGTTTTCCAATGATTCAAGTTTGATTTGTCCGTTTTTCCCAAACAATATATTTGACAGTGATACAGGGTTGTCAGACGTAATATAAAGGAAAAAAGCGAAATGGATTGCAGGCACCACCACGACCTGCCTGGGAAAATGGCCCAGTTGATGGTGGTAGAATTTCACATGACGATGCTAATAATGGTCAAGTTATCTCAAATAACATCGATGAACATATTGGTTTGTTTTTCTTGTTTTTTATTTTCTTTGGTTTTTTTTATTATCAGCCGGTTCGGTATTCATTTGTAAGTTGCGGTTTTAATAAAATTACCACGGTTCCAACCACAATCCAAACTTTAAGGTTTTCTTAGCTTTATTAAGTATCGCTAAAGTGTAACTGATTCATACTCGCGGCGTAATAGCTGTCAGTAGAAAAATTGGTTGTTTTAAAGCCAAAGAAATTAATATTTCGAAATTGACTGGCTTGAGATATCCTTGTTTTAGACTTATAAGCTTATTTCCAGACGAACCTAAATTTATGGATGGAGCAGTACCTAGTGTTAAATACGTATCAGATCCTATAACAAGAACCATTTTACAAAATAAGGTTATTTTCAATTTTATAAACCTTTTATAAATTTCTCTGTTAGCTATTTCTTTTAATTGTTTCGCTTGATTTACTAATCTTAATTAATTCACTACTCCGATATATGATGTTTTTGTAGCACTGGTTTGTACTCTGTGGTTTTGCATTCACGGCCTTTCCATTCTTATTTCGTGATGGAAAGTTTTTTTCGTCGAAATTCCGCAGTTGTTTAAGTTTCTCTTAATTAAGGTTTAACCATTAATGGAAATAGCTGATTGTGAATGATTTGTCATACATGTTGCTGGTATGCTAGCCTACAGCGGACATACCTAGTCTCGCTTCTCTGTTTTGGATTCGCTTCCTACCGTAGGCAAGAGCTGCTGCTATAATTCGGATACTTTCCTATTTCTGAGTCTTAGAATTTAAAGAAAAGGGATAAATATAAAAGGCCTTGATTTACAGCATGAAAAATAACTGACCTTTATTTTTCATTTAATCGATTGGAATAATAGTATGTTTTTTATCAAAAATTTTTTCATCTTTGAGAACATTCAGATTCGTGATATGTGTGGTTATAAAAGAGATGGTTTTCCTGGTAGTCAACCAGTATCAATGGAAAGAGATAATTTACGTTTTTTGGCTGAGAAGAAATATATGGTGTCTTGGAAAGCCGACGGAATCAGGTAAATGAATATCCCTTAAGGTTTATTTCATTGTTTGGTTCCAGCAACTTCATGCGGAAGCGCAGGTGTAGAAGAAAGATAAATAAATTATAATGAGGGCAATTCAGTTGTCCATGTTCTGCGCAAAGCAGTATATAATTCTCATGTAGAGAAGTTCAATAGTTGAACTACTATTTCATCAGATTCTGTGTTTGTTGTTAATAAATATGACTGCTTTAGATATATGGTCCTTATCGATGATGAGGATTCAATATACGCATTTGATCGGAATAATAATGTGTTTAAATTATCCTGTATAACATTTCCGCATAAAAAAGAATTTCGTCATATTCAAAATACTCTCCTAGATTGCGAAATGATAATCGAAAAGGTTCAGTTTTAGGGTTCACTTCCGCGTAATATTTTTTAAGAAAGTTCACTTGCAATGGATTAGATGCTGTAAAAGTGATAGTTTTTGGAATTCGAAATTCCAAAGTACAATACTTTCACCTTAGTTTTAGGTAGTGCTCGTTTACCAGTTCGTAATGAAATGTTAGATCGAAACCTATGTTAAATGTTCAAAATTACTTGTAAAGTGGTTTATAAAATGAAACTAGTGTTTTGATCATAACTGCATAAGATATTACATTTCTACAGGTAAAAGGAGAATCTGGCGATATTACTGATGTTCCAAGATTGCTCATCTATGACATTATTAAATTCGAGGTTTCTGCTTGACTACATTATGCTGCTTTTTGTCAAAACATAAGGGGAAATTACCCTCATAAGCATGAAAACGAATTTAAGAATATTTAAACTAACACTGATGGATTATTATTTGTTATAGGGGCAGAACGTGGGCGAATGTGATTTTACTACACGTTTGTCATGTATTCGTGAAGATCTGATTCAACCACGTCGTGATGCATTGAGAAGTGGTCGTATCAGGAGAGAGAATGAACCGATAAGTATACGTAATAAGGTGTGATATTCGTTGTGACTAGCTTTGTGTTTTGTTTTTGACTAGCTTTTGTGACAACATAATTTTTTATTTTTGGAACTATTTTTGCAGGATTTTTGGGAATTGGAAGCAGTTCGAAAATTATTTGATGAGAAATTTACTAGAAATGTTGGGCATGAAATTGATGGCTTAATTTTTCAATCGGTAAATGAAGTAAGTTTCAAATAGAAATGTATATTTCTTTTAAAGAATTAATGAAGCTTCCTGATGTCAAAGTTACTTCGAACATTGCTTCCTACTTTTGATTTTTGTAAATCTCAAAGCGTTGTTTCAACGCAGAATATCCTGGTCGTTATTGCTAATTAGAAGAAATTTTTTCTATATTTTGGGGTACATCGTAACATATTAAAATTCAATTTATATTGCTGCTGAGCATATAGCTTTAAGTTAGCTTTATAGAGCATGGGACTTCATGGAATTATAAAAATTGTCCAAATACAGAGTTTTAATTTATAACTATTAATCATCTTTTTTGCACTAATATCAAAACCAGTATATTTTATTTACTTTGTAGCCATATCGCTGTGGACGATGTGATACGTTGTTGAAATGGAAGCCTCCATCTCATAATTCAATTGACTTTCAATTGAGGATAAGACGTGTGTCGAAACCTGGTGAATTGCCAGAACATATTGGCTATCTGTTTGTACAAAACCAGTCAGAACCAATGGCACAAATGAAAGCTACAAAGAAGTTATTGCCGTATGATAATAAAATCATTGAATGTACTTTTAAAGTTAGTCTTTTACTTGGTATTGGAGAATTTCATATTTATTGCAAATTAGCAAGTGATATATTTAATTACTTGCCACATAAGTTGATCTTTCGTTCAATTTACTTCTTAAAAATGGCGCATGATTGTAAAACTGTTGCTTCACTTCTCTGGTAATGGTTTCAGTGGAGTATTTTATCCACCTGAATGCCAGAAAAGCTTCATAATGCTTTGGAACAGTTAATGCGACTTTCTAAAATATATGCTTTCGCGTATTATAAAATGTATTTGGTTTGAACTGTTACTGGAAGATTAATCATTGTAATAGGAAGTTAAAGATTATACAGTTAAATAATCCAATAACTTAGTGCAGCAAAATAATCCACATGGATGTGTACGTGTGTAAGATCCAACAGAACCTGTCGGACATCATACAATTGAAATTTGCTGCGTTAAAATAATGAAATCGTTGAGATTTCTCGTATGGCAGTAAAATTTTCTAGGTTTCCCGACGGTTTATTTTTTTTTGCTTTACATTTGAGAAAAACGATTTTTTTTTTATGGAGAATTCCAATTATTTGCATTATTACAGGATGGTAAATGGGAATTTATGCGTGAGCGCACGGACAAAAGTTTGCCTAATTCAAGCAAAACAGCAAAAGCTGTTTATAACAGTATCATTCATCCGATTGATAAGGACTCGTTAATTGCATTCGTTGAGAAAATATGTATACAGAAAACGAGGAAGAGACCTGCTCCACAATCATCAAATGATGCTATCCAAAAAATCCCCAGGACATAAACAGTTTATTCAACTTTCTTTTATCTGAAATATTATTGAATTACAGTGAATACCTTATTTCTTCAACTCGTGCTATTGCATTTCGAACAATAACTTTTTAATGGTATGTTGAATAAACTAAGAAAATTTCCGCTCCAACTTTTGGGACTCTCATCCTTGAAGCTGTTGCTGTTTTTGTTCTGTGTATTTTTTATAAAATGAAATGATAACTGTTATTCAAACATGTTAGGAATTAATTATAACTGTGACATTATCTCTGCTTCATCATATTGTATGTCTTCAAATTTCGGCAATGAACTGTTAAACTTTATCAGTACAATTGGCAAAGAATGAGAGTTTGAGGAGAGTCTAACACTTTATATTCTGAAGCCTTGTTTAGCTTCATTTTTCAAAAAAAACGAATAGCCTATTCTATAGTGAAGCAGATTCAGATCGAAAAATATTTCTTGTTTACTTTGCAGGCGCACTTATTGGGGAATTAGTCATTTTAGAAATTCTTATGATTTTGGAATTTTTCATTGACTTCACTGAGTCAATATGATTATAAAACTCTAGAAGTATTCGTTATTTTTTAGCACAAAATTCAAATGAAAATTCATAACTTTTGGAATTGAAATAAACTGTAGGACTAAATATTTCAAAGTTTAGGATGGGGATTTTATGTTCTACCATGAGTTGGACAAGTTTTTAGGTTAGTACTGCTTAGTTTTTGTGCATGTTGTATCACATTTATGTTATTTGTATTGCTTGGATTCTAAATATATTGGTAGAGGATATTAACGGGTTTTTGAGTTGTTTTACATGATATAACATTGCAATTTACTCATATTCTCATAGATGATTTGATATCCAAGTACTAAAATCATTCAAATTCTATCAGTATTCGAGTCATTTGGTATTCATTAGGCAAATACGGGCAATAAATGTATTTGCCTTGGGGAAAAGTTATATGTGTTTCAAGAAAACTATGTGTGCATTTCTTAATTATGGACCAAATGTTTGTTGAAGGCTGTTATTTTTACATGAAAGGCTGAATAAAACGAATTGCTTTACAACATTGGATACAAAAATATAGATATAAAAAATTTGCATGCAAGCAGAAATTGAAGATTGAAATTTTGACGAGAACGATGAAAGTCGAAATCAAAATTTAGAACTTAGTGGATAGGAATTCTATTATTTTATGAGATGTAAAATTTCAGGATTTCGTACGATTTCTGTGATTCGTTAGCGCAACATGGTTCTTCCAAGTATTCTGGATGATACAGAAGATTTCGATTTGTTTTTTTTTTTTTCAAAGCAATTATTGCAAAGAAATATTGTCTCGCATAGTTTTTCAGTTTTATAGTGAAGCGAAAAGTTGAGAAAGACGAAGAAATTGGGGGAAATGATTTAATCATTTTCAGAATATATATGATAATAACCGCTAACACGACAGACAATTTCAATAAAAAATATCTGATGTAATAAGTTCGATTGATGGAAACGTTCTGCAATATCAGAATTCGATGAGAGTTAAAACGATTAGAATGATGCCAAATTGCACCTAATTTTAGCTTATACTCTAGAAATATAAAGGATTAAAGTTTTTTTTTTTTTTTTTATTATAAAGGGAATTTGAAAATTGACAATTAAAAATAGATTGACGATAATGTTATAAGCAACATGAGCATCTGTATCATACATATGCAAAAGCGATAACATTATTGTTAATCTGATATGTGATATCAGAATGTATCTTGGCATTCAAACAGTACCTATCTATCACTCTAATAACTATCATGACATGATACCATCAACTTAGCAGTAAAATTGATTCATATTACTTCGAGAAGGAAGGTGAAACAACCTTACAAGCCTTATCAAAGCATTCAATTCCTTTGATTAAAATATAAAAATAAATCATCTATTTGGTTGCTTTTCTACTTCTTGTTATGATTATTTCATTTTCGTTTATTTATTTCTTATCTTACTATAGTCTTAATATATTTTTGGCTTCAATTTGCTTGAGTTATTTAACCTATTTAACTTCTTCAAATCATTTGCCCCATGCAAATATTTCAATTATCTCAAAGAAGTTGATATGTTTTAGCTGAAAAATTCTCATGAAATAGAAAGATTTCATTAAACATCCTTACTATCTTCTGCTTTTTCTCACCTTTAATAAACTTACCGTTGGATAAAATGGAATTAATTACTACAGACGATTGAAATAACAATTTTACGAGATTTACCACAATATTGATAGTGATAATGAAAGTAATGATGACATGATATATGATATATCAGTAATCGGATTGATTATGTCACAGGCAATGGATTAAAATTTTACTCAATTTTTGTAATAAGACGTTTGAAATCCGAAAAATATCAATGAAAGAAGAAAAAATTCCACGCTTGGACACTTTTGTCGATTCTGAATTATTGCTTAAATCTATTATTTTGGAAATAGCTGTTCTTCTGATATTATATTATGATGAAAACATATATGAATCATTAAATTAAGCTAAACTATAATTTAATATTAAGTATTGTTATACAAATCTTGGTTTAACAGGAATTCTAAAATTCCACATGCTACCAAACACTCGATACTTCAGTCATCCTGGAAGCTCCTTATTTCAATCAATTACGACTTCAAATCATCTATCAAATTATTTGCTCTTATGACACAGCTTAGATTTTTAGATATATATTGAATTTAACTTAAATCATTCAAAAAAAAAAAAGTCCCGTTTTTCTTGATGCTAGTGCCGTTACTTGTAAATTCATGATGTGTCCTGGAATATGTTTGCAGTTCTAATCATTTAATCATTTTATTCCATTTCTGACCTCCATCATTAGAATTTCGTAAAATGTAAGAGAAATTGCTGCCATAATAAATTGATTGAAAATTCATAAAATCGAAATGATACCGTTTATTTAACTTTTATGTGTTGTTTTTATCAAATGAGAAGTGATGGTATAGGTTCTTCTTTCTGTAAAATTTTATTTTCTACATTTATCTATGGATGTATCATATTTTCTGTTGTTAGCTTCATTTAAATTCGGAATATTTTGCAGAAAAAAGTTCATGCCTGTAATATTAACCATAAAAGTGATGGAGCGGTATCGTTTGTTTTAAATTTTCATATGAAGTACTGTAGCAATTCTCAATTTGTTTACATGTGGATTCAACAAAACCTTATCGCTTCTTTTCTTTTTTTTTTTTTGACAATATTTTCTACTAAAGCTAGATCATGTACCTAATTATGGGATTTGCAAGCTTAATCAAATAAACCTACGCAATCTTCCACTATAGATAGATATGATAGGAAACAGGAAACAAGTTCGTAATTACATAATAATATTCCATACATGAATAATTAATGAATTTTTAGGTTTTAATCCATTATGCATATGTTATGTTACTCTGTGACTATCAGTGTTATTTACATTTCGTTGTTTGCTCTGCAAGTACCATCGATGAGTACCAGAGATTTTGCTATTGTAAGTCTTTATCCTTATTTCTATTTCACTTATGGTAATCAAATTTGAAATTCCATTCATTATTTCCACTTTGTTCGTACTGTATTCAAAATATGTCGCATAATCAAAGTGTCGTATATGATGCTGCAAAAGTAGATATCTTAATTTACAAAATTGATCATTTATACATTTGCATCAAATGTTCCTTGAGATTCTGATATATCTTTGCAACTGTGAAGCATTATGGAAAATCAAACAATAATTGAGAAATAAGTGCTTTTTTTGGAATTTTTATTTGTTTATTGTCAATTTAAACATTTTTTACATACAATAATTTACAGAAATATTTGGCAAAATACAATTTTTTGAAGGACAAAATTGATATTGAGCTTTTGGAGCACAATCAAAGAGCTCAAAGGCAAGTATGGTAAATGAAAGTACTTTTCAACCGTACAAAATTTTTATGCTATGTATCTCTGATCATCTTTTATTGTGACACTAACCATACAATGATAGTCTAATAGATTAAAAGTTACGTAATTAGAAATAATTGACTATAGTTTTAATAAATCTTCTAAAAAATTTCAGAATCAAAACATTTTTTATCGTCCAATTTTTTCCTTCATTCCTCTATCATTATCATAATTAAATTTATGCACAAATTTAATTTCTCTGAACTGTTCGGCTTACGAACAAGGGCATAGCTTTAAAATAAATATGGTACCAAATCATATTTGTAACAAAATTTTTAGATCATTTCAAAATTTTGAAGCTCCAAAATTAACCAGTAAAATTGATGGATGGAACAAACAAAAAATTGATGAAATATGGTGTGGAAGATATAACATAAACGACTCATATTTGAACGGTTAATAATATTATTGTCATCTTTTGACCTATTGAAGTTAACAAAAAGTACACTGACATTCTAATCAACAGTTTATGAACAAAGTGGACCACTGCAATGATCTTAGTATTTCAACCTCTTCTGGTTTATACTAATCGTTAACTTGTGATCATATAATAAGAAAAGTTAAGGTATTTTCTAGTCTTAAATTTAGTAGATTGAAAAATTGATCCATTGGAAGTGAAACATAATAAGCAGCAATTGACGTTCAGTCAACCATTATACTTTTGGATCATTTTAAAATCAGTGGTTGTGGTTGAATAGATTGGTTTTAGGGGAAATTTCATTAACTTTTCATGTTTTAATTGATTGTTTCAGATTCAAACAAAGTGTACAAATGGAAAAATAAAAATTTGACATATTCGATCGGATCTGTTCCTAAGCAGTTATCTAGAAAATTAGTAAAGTATGACAGTTATTCGTTACTACTATAAAAGATGTTAGAGTACAGTTTTTTTTTCTTTTTATTAAATTTAAACAAACTTTCACATAGATGCCTCTTCAGTAACAATTTTCGATTTGAAGCAAATTTCAGAATTGTGATGAAAATAGCTTTTGAAGTATGGTCAGCAGTAACACTATTGAAATTCACCGAAGTATCAGGGAATGGAAATATCAAAATTAATTTTGTTAGAGGAGAGCATGGAGATGGATATTCATTTGATGGACCAGGTTTCTCATCTTTTTTTCTTCTATACTAATATCATGTATTGACCTGTAGATGATCAGAAGTAGCAGACATTTTTATCAATTTCTTAATTTTTATTCAAATTGAAATGGAATTATAATTCTACTAATTGATATTGCTATCATTCTATGTTGAAAATAATACTAAATGAATTGGGCATGGTATATCATGAAAGTTTTGAAATGTTCTAAAAAAATTTCATGCTGTTATGTTATTTTAGATGGATTATTACCAGTAAGGAATAATATTACTATAAATATAACAAGATAAGGTTGCACATGTTGTAAGAAAAGTTATGATAATTAAAGATTATACATGATAACAATATTAGTGATGAGGTATCTTGTTGATGATACAATCACTCAGTTCTCTATCAACATTTAAAACAAAAATTGAACTAATATTTGAAATATTTTAATAAAATCCATTAAAAAGTTTGAAATATCTAAATTAAACTTTTTTTTTTCTAATAGGTACAATATTAGCACATGCATTACTTCCACCATATGGATTAATTCATTTTGATGCAGACGAAAAATGGGCTGCTATGATTATCACCGAACTTTCTAGGTTAAGTTTATTTTTTTATCTGAAATTTTTCTTTTCAGGAAAATAACGAATTAAATGAATTGAGCATGTTTTTTGTATTTAAATTATATGTGGTTATTTAATAAAAAAAAAAACAAAAAATGCTATAGATACGATACCATAGATTTGTTACCAGCAGCGATCCATGAAATTGGACATGTTTTGGGCTTAGAACATTCTTGTGAAAAAGACTCTGTAATGTCACCTATCTATCATTATCAGTCTACTGATGAAAATGGAGAATACGTGAAACCGAAACTTACTAATCTTGATATTTTACGCATACAAGAATTATATGGTAACTAACTTTTCTCTTCAGACTGAAAACACGTAAGTGAATGTATTATACAATTAAATTAGTAAGCAAACACCTTTGATATGTAATTATTTTCTAACATATTTTACAAATCTTCAAATCAAAAAGACTTTTTTTTAGGATGGGAACAAAATCGAAATTTTAACGATTGCAAAAGTTATTGAAATTGTCAAAAAAGATTTAACTAATGTTATGCCTAAGAATTTTTTTGAGGTGTGAAAAAAGTTCGAATCAAATACGCAAAAAAACGATATCCACCTGTTTGAGGCAACAAAAATGCTTCTATCTGAAGAGAAAAAACTACGAATTTAATGCTTGAATAATTGGGCAAGTTAATTCATCAATTAAAAAAAGACTTGTTAGTATATTAAGCAATACTTTATCACTAAAACGTAAGTAATGTGAGTAACGTGAGTAGCACACGTAACAACTTATCACTTATTAATCATTTCAATTTGTCCAAAATTAACTTCTTATTCAAAAAAAATTTGAAATTTACAAAATTAAAAACAAATAAGCGATCAAATTAATATGCAGAAAAAAGTCTAAGCTACCGATATATTGAGAAAAAACTCAGAATTTTACGTTATCAATTTTTAAAAATATTAACAACAAATGAGCAAGTCGCGAAAGTGAAAATTACCAGTGACCAATGGAATGATTCATTCATCTGAAATAAATGATTACAATCAGATTTGATACTTTAATTCAACTTTTTTCACTTAATTCGACAATAACTTAATTTTTCGAGTTTTTTTTTCAGTTTAAACCCTCTGCGTTTACCATTGATTTTAATGGCGTTTGACAGTGGTTCAACCATATTTACAAATTTCTAAGCACTAATCAAAAATGAATCATGATGTAAGCGTGTAAGGAATCAACGATGAGTGAAGTTGCTTTGCAACGTTTGATGTAATTCAACATTTCGGAATTACAAAAATGTTAATATGTATCCGGTATCATTTAAGCATATTCATTTTTTAGAATTATTTCTCGAAAGTGAGGAAAAGAAACCCGGAGGAAAGCATTGTGTCATCCGTGTTTTAGCAAATAGAGAAAAAAATACCGTGTCCCAAACGTTAAAGAAATTTGAAATTCTTCAAAAATTTTGGAATTTTACAAAATGTTTTTGTATGACATCCATCTTCACTACGTTACCAAATTTATTTATTATTGAATGGTAAAATCTTTGTTGATAAAAATGCTATCAAATTGATTAGCATGACACTTATAGTATTTCATACGTTTCCATGCGGTTGTTTCCTATCATCATGAGTATGATCGCTATCAATACTTATGCGCAATTCCGTGTGCGAATTGCAGTAAGTTATAAATTTGAAGTGTCACTTAAATTCTATGGAAATTTGAAAATTGATATGTGAAATCAAATTTCATTGATCAAATAAATTGGGAAAGGAATGAAAAATTAAGGTTACTCATACATCTCATTAATGTTCCTGAATTTAATTTCTTAAATTTTATATGGTATCAGCAATTTCTGCCCAAGAAACGAATGGCCAATCGATGGTGTAAATTAAATTAAAATCTTCGCATTGATAATTTGTCTAAACATGTTATGATGCATGAATTGAAAATCAGCGATTTCGGAATGCATCAAGCAAATCAAACAGTTGCCAATGATTAGATAGAGTTCGAATTATTACAGTCTACTAAGAAACAATTTCTACAACTTTAGCGAATTCTCGGGAGTCGACTGCTACATGCCACTAATAATTACAACCATTCTAATAAAATGATTTAATTGGACTTTTTTTAAAAATGAATGAATTTGAAATGTTATTACAGCATTTGTCACGCCACGAATCAATGCAATGCATATCAAAACAAGCATATTATGACGTCGAAAATAATTACATAGCAATTATTAGTTTGGATGCCAAATGTGACGAAATTTTGACAAAAGCATTTAAAAGAGCTATAACTAAACCGGAAAATCTAAAAATCCAAGTTATAAATAATCCCAAAGATTTTGAATACGTATTACGTATGGTATGTTATATGTAATATACTTTATGTTAATCATTAAACAATGGGAAGCTTTCGAAAAATTAACTAAAAAGTAGCGTATTTTCTTAAACGTATACGTAACGATATTATTCAAATAACTGCATATAACTATATTCCCATAACAATACTCTTTCGGGAAGAAAAAGTATAGTGAGACTATATTTGCTTCCTTTCACGTGCAACTAACGTGATAAATTGTGTCGGATAATTACGTATTTGTGTGGAAATTCTGAATTCTCTGAAATGTTCATTTCTATTCTATAAAAACAAATGAATATGAGAGCATCCATTTCATGTAATTCTATATCAATTATCCAGAATTAGAACAATTAATTTCAGGTTCGTGATCTATGTACCATAACAATCATTCAGGAATCAATTAAAATATATGTAACTTGGTTTTTTTTCGATTGTACAAAACGTAAATTTTATAATTTTTAATTATAATCAACGACGCAATGTTAGAATTTATAGCTTAACTGTTTATCTGCATCTCATGCAAAAATGTCAAACATAGACTAATTGAATTCGTTCATTTTATCAAATTAGTCTATGTTATTTTAGTCAGAAATAAACAGCTAAAAAAGAAAAGAAAACAACGAATGATGAGAGATATTTTCATGAAAAAATTCTCGAAAATCTCTCTTTTTCAATTTTTTTTACCTGCTTAATTGTTGCATTCTCTTCTCTTTTTATTCTTTTTTATTCTTTTTTTTTCTTTTTTTTTTATTTAAGATGGCGAAATACATCAGAAGAAATTTGGAATTATGTGGATAATAGTATTAACGCTAACGATCGCAAGTATCGTCCTTTGTGCTACGATCGGAATTTGCTGTTATTTAGCGCTTCGAACAAATCAACCGAAACAAAAGGAAATGAGAGATAGTCCAAAGAAAGAACACATTCCTGATGGAAATGCTAACGTATTATCCGGAGAAACAAACAAAATTAAATCACATTCTGCTGTTAGTTGTTTGTAAAATTTCATTTGAATAAGTTAACTTACAATAAATTAATAATTTAACAATAAATTTGAAACAATAAAAAGTTAGCGACAGTTATAACGATTAAAAAAATTTCTCAAACTATCCGAATTCGTTAGATTCAATTGTCCAATTAGTGTTTGGATTTTTGGTGAATTTTATTGTTTCATGGTTAAAATGTCAAGAACTTATTAATTATTAATATTTTCGATAGAATACGACAAGCAATGGCATTCCACTATCTTAATTTAAAAATATCTAATATGTTATGCAAACGATGCATTCATTATCTTAAAACATTAGAAAAATTTGAGATAATTAATTAAAAAGGGAACCATCACGAATGCTACAGTTTCTAATTTTTTCTAACTATATTACTTGGGAGGAAATTAATTAAATGATATGCACAAAATAATCTAAGCTGCAAGGGGATTTGAAAGATAGTTTGAAGTGAAAGGAGGCGATGGCTTCGAATTAGTAAATTAATTTGTAACACATTAACAGACTGAAAACCAAATTTTGCTGATTTGTAGAGTATGAAAAGAACACTTCCTGATACATCACCTACAAATTCAAGGAAAAGCATTCGATCAACAAGTTTTTCCCGTAGAAGAACGAAGCGAACGAACAAGAAAAAAATTAAAAATTGAAATTACAAGTCTTCTTGTAGAATTAACTTTATGCTGTTTTGCTTCATTGTTTGAATAAATTAATTTGATTTCAAATATATGGTGATCTCACTTTATAATTTTCCTCGCTTCTTCATCCTTCTTAAGTCTCATTTAAGCGCTCCGATAATACTTCAATTTCCCCTTCAAATCTTGCTTTCAGTATCGATTGGATTTCTTTTAGGCTCGTTGAATAGGACGATACTATAAGTCTAAAACAGATGCTTTGTTATTTTGACTAACTGATGTCGTGGAATATTATTTGTGGTAGAAGGAATTTGTATTTTTGAAGACAGTATAGTCCTCTTGATTGAGTATCACGGCAAGTAGATGAATATAGAATTTATTGAATAACACAGCAATTGACACCAGCAGATGTTACACTAATTTCTATGGCGTAATAAGTTAAAAGTCACTGAACTGACTACTAGTAAGATCTAAATAAAAAGTATAAAATAGGAGAGGTAGAGGTGAATGCATCATAGCTTTGTAAGTGAATTAAGTGATTGAATGAGCTCCGTAATGCCGTGACCCTTGTATATATATGTGTGTAGTGAGAGTGGTCTACAGGATGCATTATTGTAACCCTATCGTGAGTATATGACACAAAGGACAATGTTTTACAATCCTAGCTTAAGCATGTGAAACAAAGGACACGATGTTGCAGTCTTATTATAAGCATATGAACAAAGGACAGTGCGTTGCTGTCGGACCTGATTTAAGCATATCCTAACCACAGACAACATGTATTGTGTTGATATCTCATCTTAGACAAGGATGAGTATAAGTTAAATGATTTATGTTAACAATTTATAAGATGAATTGGTTCTTTAATTACAAGAAATGTATTATTCCTTCCTTCGCGAAATTTATTCGGATTTCGCGATAGTTGATTTGTTTTTAATTTGCTAGGCCCAGCCTCTGATTGTTATATTAGATATCGGTGAATTCTTGTAAACTTTAGGTAAACCAAGCTACAACTTCTTGATTAGCTTAAGACATTAGTTGAATAGAACTCATTGGCTTACGTTCTTATTTACGGGACGGTAGAAGAAAATAAGTAGGAAGAAGTAGTAGCAAAAATTGTCATAAATATATAAAGCCAAAACATATTTGATTCTAAATAATTTGGGAATAGCAATGAAATAGGCCGAAAAATTGAAGTGACAAACGAAGTAAATTAAATTGTGAAATTTATAGTCGAGGTAACTTTAAGGAAGTTTTTTATTTGCAAATTTAACACAAAAGCATTGTTGATGAAAATACATCACAATTATAATTTTTCACATCGATATATAAAAATGAAGAATAATAAGAGCTTCAAAAAGATTTTGAATCACCAAGATTTCCCAAATTTAATTAATAGAATCTCCATTTTAAGGAGTGAAATACTTGAAACACTTGAAGGCTTTTATTAGGCATGCAGCAATATCCATCATCGTAAATTATATTTCAAAGGTTGGTTGGTACAATTTTGATGATCCTACGCAATTTTTCATAAAAAAAATTTCATAAAAATTAAACGTAATTTTTTTAAGGTATACTATTATCAAGCAGATGGTTTTTCCTTTATCATAATCGGAAAATACTAGATGAGAAAGCAACTGATGATAATTTATTGAGAAAATTTGAATTTTTAAAATTCACTAATTCCCTAAAATTTGTTGAAAAGTTGCAGATTTTTCATTCAAAGTAAGAATTTTTAATCTTATTAATATTTATGTAATTTCTAGGTGGTAAATTTTTTTTAGGCACTAGATCGGAGCAGGCTTGAATTTTTTCGTCATTTTCCACATTTGCTATAGTCGTGTTTGATTTTTCCTATGGATAATTGTCAACGTAATGTGATCATATCATCGAATTTTCCATCAGTACCTCCAACGTCAGCAACACCTTCTTGACAAACGTCTTCAGTATTTCTGCAAACTACACTGTGTAAATGTTTGAAATTTGATAACAACAACTAATTAGGGTACCAAGTGTTTAATTATATTTCCTTGATACTTATTAATGTACGTTGGAAAAGTCGCAATGATCAAATGTACTTTCTAGTGACGTGATGAACAAGCAAGAGAAACGAAGCAATAAATTTTAGATAAAATTTGCAGTATAAAATTAAAAGAATTTTGATCTTTTATTGAGCAAAATATCCTTGGATACATACCGATTCAAGACGCTTGACGGTAATTCAAAGCCATCTTTGAAACTTATACCAGTAGATGATCGCGCAGGTGATACAGATTCATTGTAGTTCCACTTTAGCATACATTTTAATTTACGACCAAAGAATACTCGTTTAAATTCCTGTAACAGTTGGGAAAAAACTAGCAAAATTTATTGATGAAGTAATTGGCTCGTTTATTTATTACATAAATAGAAGTAATTCGAAGCAATTTGTCCTAAAAATACCCTTTACGATCTTTACTCCTTCCTTTTCCAAACAAACACTTGCTTCACTTTTATTACTTTGAACTGTTTTAAAAATTCGAATTTAAATTTGTTTTATTGCTATGACCTAACTGCTTTACTGTAACGTTTATTCGAACCAATTTCCCAAAAATTACTCTTTCTTTCTGTTAATCCCAGGGAGGAATGTAATCAATGAAAAATTAAACGTAACACTTCGGAAGGTTAACAATCTGATCCTGTTTCAGTATGAGATAACTGATTGATTATATATATATATATATATATATATTACATATTTTAAAAAGAAGGCGAACATTTCTAAACTGTTCACTCATTGAGCAATAGATAACAAATGTTGTACATGCGTTACAAAGTGATAACAAATCGAGCAGATCACCAAGACTATTATAAATATGTCGCCTGAATGCTTCCGGAAGAATGCCAGAAAGTACCATCATAATACCTTGTGGTAATTCGGTAATTAAAAAGACGCATAGAATTATTAGTAACATGCGAGTGGTACGATCTACCCGATAAATCATATTATTTGTCCTGAAATTAACCACTCTTGAATTTATAGCTTATTTGGTCATATTATCAAGTATTACTTTAAGCTGATACGCCTAATACTGAAACATTTTAGGTATTTTTACCCTTTCTATGATATAGAAAAGATATCCAATAAATATGAATAAGAGAAAGGGAAAATACAGAAGGGAAATCTGGGAGTCAAATATCAAATTTTAATTGCTGATAAGTAAAAGAAAGGCGGAAATGGGTTTGCGACTTTGGTAAAATGTCCATGGAATTTTAAATATTTGTGTTAATTGCATAATCAACAAATAGATCCCATGAAAACAATGTAATGCTACGATGTGTGGAATCGATATTCAAAAGGGAATTTGCAATCGATTCAAATTTTTCATACAACAAATTACAGAGAAATCAAGTAGGATATCTAAACTTGCAACTACAAAGTTGTATTACTTGTTGTAGTAACCAGTTGCTGATACATGCCAATCAGTGGCATTTCTGTTTCGTCCACGATATTCCTTCTTACCATCATATTTTCCATTATACAAATAAGTTGAATTAGATAGAAGTTTGAGCCGATTTTGTTGCACCTTCGTGAGGATTTTCATCAGTAGCCAAACAAAAGATGATAATAGTAAGCAAGGTATCATTTTGAATATCGTACCCGATATCCAGAATGCCATCCGAAATATCTAAATTATTGCAACGGCATGAAATCAGTTTAATTTGAAATTTCTTTAGGAATTAAAATATGCAGTACTATTCTTGTAATAATGGTGATAATGGTAAAAACTGATCGGAAACATGGATGAACGAATCTTCCAAACTAATTTCTAAGCTCAAATTCAGATTTACGGTGCGAAATTGAACTTCGACCATTTTTTACGACATATTTATTATTTTTTTCAATAAGACTAAAGAAAGCAAATATACTGGCGTCAGCAATAAGAATTGATTCTATCATTTATTTATTTTTCTTTTTTTTTTGCTATCACATTTTTGTTAGATCGAAAAGTACCATAATGGTACTTTTTATGTTATACCTACGATTTCGAACTATGATCCAAAGATGAACTTCTGGAATTTCAAGATATGAGATTCTACTGGAAAAGTGCATAATACTTAATGAAATTCAAGTAAAAACTAAACTTTCATCCTATCCAAAGTAGCAATCTAAAGTGATATTTGAATGAAAAACTTTCAGAAATAATTTCAAATCAGTACCAAACAATGCGCTTCAAGTGCCAAATTAGAAACACCAGGTATATAAGCAGGTGCATCACGATTATCAGCATCGGTAATATTACATGTCTCGCTAAGCCTCATTTCGATAATTTTATAAGCAAGAAAATTTGGTGTATTCATCAATGTGACAAATAATACAACAAATGCTATAGCCATATAGGAATGTCGTAGATGGATCTGAATTGTTAACGTGGCATTTTGCACGATAGATAATTTGTTTAATTTTAATCTGTTTGTCAACATTTCGAACTCCCAAATGCATCTGAGAAAATATTGAATTTAGTTGTTTTATTAACATCGAAGGTTAAAATGGAATTACATAATTTACTTCTTTTTCAAAGAAATTTATGGTATTCCTTTCAAAATCGATATATCATAATTAATTATTTTACTTTACTGATTCAATCCAAACAAAAATTTATTCCATGCTTGCATTCATATTAGATTTCAAATGTAATTCAACAGAATGAAAATTTTTTTCTGGTGAGTATTTGAGTAATTTAATGCTTAATTTATAACTATTCCTATGAATGTTCAAAACTTCATTGCTATGTAACAATATTTCGTGTAGGACATTTTTCTTTTTCGAAATCGAATTTTGCAAAATAATTGAATTTCTACCAAGACCATTAAATTCATTAGATTGTAGTGATATTATGTATACTACATTTAATTATACATAGAAAAGGCTTTTATGATGATTAGGAGGTATCACTGTTTTGTGTATCACTGAATCCATCTAATAGCTAAATAAAGATTTAATAGTTTGCTGAAAGAATAATTCTTTAAGAGAGTGAAATTGTTAAGAAATTGTCAGTTTTTTGTTGTTTGCCTGAAAAAATCTTTACAATTTTCTATTTGTGAACTTCAGTAAAAGAACCGATAAAAGGCCCGCAAACATTTCATTCAAGCCAACTTATAATTAAATCTTTGGTAATTTATCAATACTATTGAGTCCGAAATTATTATATACCTGTAAGACGTCGAGCTTTCTTCTACTTCGTAATATCTTATATCGTATTAATGCTAACATAACTGAAAGTTTAAAATTTATGTCAACATTTGAAGTATGGAAATAGGTTTAGGCACTTTTATTACTATTCCAATATCGGTATAAATAAAAATATCCGGTACACATATAACGGTATGTTTGAATTGTATGTTTCCTGTTACGGAACCTTTTGTTGTGATATTTTTTATTTATTTTTTGGTCAGGCTGTCAGTTATTTCGATTCATCAAATTCTAGACGATAATAATGTGATATCAGCATTCTTAAATGACTTGATGTCATAACATATTTTCTCTTTCAGCGGTAATTTTCACATCAGAATGAAGAATTCAAGTTGAATTTCGTTGATATGTATTTTTAAGCTCAATTCATAAAATTAAATATTACTACCATTACCATAATCAGTTACTAACCTGATAACCAAATGCTACTGGAATGACCAATAAGTGATAAATGTGCATGGCATACTAAGAACACAGCCCAACCATAGCTCCACTGTTCCGGATGACAATCGGCGAATGTTGCAAATGTGTAATGTGTCGTATATACCAAATTTGAAAACAGTACCACCGTATCGCAACATGCCATTGCTGTTAAGATCATATTTACCGGTGTATGCATTCGTTTTCTAAAACTAATTTCACAGATATGATATGATAATAATCATTTATTGCTAAATAAATGTCTTTTCATTTTTTGAAATAAATTAACTTACACCTCTCTTCTCTTTTCTTTTTTTTGCATCATATTTTGTCTTACTAACAGATTTTTAAAATTTTAATCATATTTTTTTCAGATTTTCAACAAATAAAGGAATAAAAATAGCCTTAATTAGTGATTGTTGAAAAATATATTTAGTGAAATTTAAATGACAAACTAATTAATATTTCATAATCAAAAGTAAGATATTTGAAGAATCTTAGAACAAGGACAACTTAAATACTTTGATAGCTTATTAAAGTGATGAAATTGATAAGTAACAAATCATTCTGCTTTACTTCCTCCAAATATCAATTATGAAAAATGAAACTTACCTTTCTAATTTCATATCCCATCCTTACAGATGATCTTTTTTCTGTATAAAATGATAGCCTATTATTTTATGGTTGCTTTTGTTTCTTATAGAAATTTGCAGCTGCTTTGGACGTCTAATTTTTCATTTTGTTTATTGTATACTTAGAGAATAAGATAAATAAGATGAAATGCTTATTGAAGTTTATTAACAATTATTTGAGCGAGAGAGAAAGAGAGAGAGGGAGGAAAGAAAGGAGAGAAAGAGAAATGATTTCATTTTCTTTCGTCATAAAATGGGAAAATTCCCATACATGAATAAATTATTTCAGTTTTCTTTTCAATTTTTTCCGGTCCAATTCTTATTGCAAAAGCTAAATTTCATAACTAAATAAAAAATAAAAGCAATTGAATAAAATTAGAATTAGATACGCAATTGTGAAAAGATTGAATTTCTCGCTTTTCTGTTATTCTAGGATTTGTTGAGAAGTGGCACATATTAGAAGAGTATCTTAGAATGAGGAAAGAAAAATTATCCGGACACATGATTATTTTATTTACTTTTAATTATAGTATATGCAAGAGGCAAATTATTTTTTATTTATGTAAAAATTAAAATTTTTATTTTTAAAATTTTGGCAGTTTTTTATTTTATGATAAATCAGCAGGATTTACCTACCTTGTCAGTACGACAATGTTGCAAAAATTGCACATAGCACCCAAAACGCATATTGCAATGGATAAATAGGTATGAATTGGACTATAAAATATATGAATAGCATAAAGCCAATCATACACAATGCTACTTTCCGGTAATTCGACAATAACAGTTTGACATTGCTCCAAATCATTCATCATTATAAATCCATTGTAGAAATTATTTTTGTTACCTGAGTGAAAAAAAAAAGAACAATTAGAGTGAAAAATTACTTAATAAATAATTTATTCAAAATAAGCCGATTATTACTTTAGAATTGAAATCAAAAAATTGGAAATGTCTAAAGAAAAGAAAGTGGAAAAATGAGAAAAATCAATAAAATGTAGTTGAAAATGACCGAAAAATAGGAATTATGATAAACAACACTCTCATTATGAAATTAGAGAGCATCTTTCTAATGATTGAACGAAGGTGGCATTAACTGAAAAGAGGGGACAAATGAAATGTCCTACTTTTATTCAATCACAGTACAAACTTACTTTTTTACTTCTACTATTACTGTTAATTATAATAATAATAATAATAATAATTAATAATAATTAATAATAATAATAATAATAATAATAATAATAATAATAATAATAATAATAATAATAATAATAATAATAATAATAATAATAATAATAATAATAATAATAAATAATAAATAATAAATAATAATGGCGAGAATTGATCGTAAAATAAGAGAAAAATTACTTTTAGAGGAAGTTGAAGTTGATTGATTTTTTTGATCCAAAATAAGAGAAGAAATTAATTCTAGAACAGCTCATGCAATCTTATAAATTTATTGGTAGTTTCATCGCGGAATACTGCAAGAAATTAACCAGAAGAAAAAAAAAAGAAAATTCGCACTGAAAGAAAAGAGATGAGATGATCTATCCTATCATTTACGATTAATATTTAAATTTATAGGACTTAATTCTGAAAGCAACAGATAAATCAAACTTTCCTATAGTTTAATAGCAAACATGTCGCTCGTCAACAAATTTATTTATTCATAGCAATTTGTTAAATCATTGCTATTAACCGATTTTGATCCACTGAGCTTTTTATTGCTATGTAATTCTCATTTCTCCTACTAAAAAATTATTTGCTTATTCCATATTTGGTAGCATAATTTTTATTGAAACTTTTTTGCATACCATATTTTCTTCTTGCGGCATTATTTGTTACCCATTGCTTTGCTTATTATATCCTTTTTTTTTTTTTTTAGCTGCTTAAACAAAACTTTGTATCATATTCCGTATTCATGCTATTTGTGCAAATAGCAGGCATTATTATTGTTCAAAATGATATATACAGAAAAATTGTGATAATTTTCAAAATAGATTCAATGAAAGACAACTGCGCATAATGGATTCAATAGAAGACAATTGAGCATAATGATGTTACATGGGAAACAATTCCTGAAGAAATACGATAGATGCATTTAATGGAGTGATATACAGGAAATCATTATCAACGATATATATTCAATGATACATATATATATATATATATATAAACAACGATATATAATGGAAGGCAATAGAAAGCATTCTGTCAAGTGGAATAACTGCATTTTCAATAAAGCAATTAATATTCTGCTTCTGAGTAAAACGAATAGAATATTTTGACATTCTTTATTTGCGATCATACATCATTTAATGATGCAAATTTGCTCCCAAATCATTTATTGGTATCGTTTTTGATAAACATACATGCATTTATATATATATATATATATATATATATATATATATATATATATATACATATCATAATCATTGAAATTTGAAATACTATAGGTAAATGAGAAATAAAAAAACTTAATTTGCTGTATTAAAAAAGTCATATTCTATAAAGCATTTCCAACAATAAATCTCATAATCGTTTCAAAACGACAGAAAGTTACGACAATCTTTTGGAGTTCATTTTCGAAAATGAATTTTTATCGCTATACTCATTTTTTCCCCTTTTTTTTTTTTTTTTTTACTCTTACATTTTTGATCATTATCCATAAGAAGTTAATGCGCTATATCAGTAATGATCGTTTGCATAACGATATGAGACTTATGTTGGAACGGGAAAAAGTTTTCTAAAAAAAAAAAAATAAAACATTAAATTCATATTTATCATAGCAATATCAATACTTTATCTCATAAACTGTTGTGGAAACATTCTAATGACACAAGAATACAAATGGATATTTCCCAGAAAATTGAATTATGCTATGTACTCATAGCATAATCAACTATCAATCAAAAATCACTTATTAGTCATCATCATCAATCAACTATCAACTATCAAAAATACCAATTATTATTATTATTTTATAAATAGAGTAAACATTTGTTTTTGTATTATTTTGGTTGTTTTCTTTCATAAATTTAACGAATACTATTATGGTTGTTGTTAATTTTCAGAATCCTTTTTCTGTAAGGGGTATGATTATAATTTTTCCTTTCTTTTCAAAGAAATTATAAAATTTAGCAGTGATAAAAACAACTATGATCGATATTGATTGCCTAATATAGACTAACCAATCTTCCTATCAATGATATGATTTATTATATTTCAATAAATATTTTAGGTTAGATTCATTCATAGCAAGAAAAAGTTTCATTGTTTGGAGTCAAAGAATTAGCGAATTTTTTGCTTTAATCAAATAAAATAAACGGAAAAAAATGCGAAGAAAAAGTGTTACAAAAGAAGATGAAATAATGGAAAAAGTCAAAAAATCTGATTCGTCGGATTTTCGAAACTTTCACAATTACGAATGCATTAGTGAGATACAATGAAAATCTTCAGAGCTTTTGCATCTGATGGTTGTCTACCTTTCAAGATTCTGATTCTAATCAGTGTTAAGATTCAATTCATATCATTATCATTCGATAGAGTTGTGAATTGATTGTTTATCTGTTTTTAGAAGAAAAAACAAATACAAATTACATCAGATTAATGCAACGCTTAAGATATTACGCAAAATGTCATTACATTTGTAGGACTTTGAAATACGTTTACTTTCTGAATAATTTGAAAAAATTTCATTACTATTAGAGGAATTAAAAACAGTCAATGTAAAAGAAGAAAAGAGTGAAATGATCATTATCCAAAGGGAATAAAATAATTACTATAAAAGCAGGAGGAATTAAATATTTGTTGACAGCGGATCAGAAAAATCTATAATGGAAAAAAGATTTAAGCTAACCATAGACATTGCAGAATAAATTCTCTCCAGTAAAATGCCGAAGAAAAATGTAATTTGAGAAATTTTTGAACAATACAGACTTCCGAAATATGTCTGAACAATTGCGATATGCAAACAAATTTGACATTTGAGCAGAAGAGAAGCTAACAGAAGGTTTACAAAGAAAGAAAGATGAGAAAATTGCAAGTATTGCTTATAAAATCTTTCCCCGTAAAAAGTTAACTTCCTCAATTCTCCATCTTTATCGTAAGCTTATCATATTTTTTTGTAATAAAGAAAAATTTTTATCAACACGAAATATTTTTACAGTGAAATTTTGTCCGTAGAATGGAAAAAATTCTTTATCCATTCGTTTTATTCCACATATTTATTTTAAAGCAAAAAAATCTTCGGAAGATAAATTCCGATATCAATATTTGCTTGTTTATTGCATTCGAGATCATATTTCAGGAAATAAACGGAAAAAACTTTGAGAAACTATGAATAGGTAGGATGAAATTTATTTCATAAATTTTTTTTCTTTTCAGAATATTATAAATTCCTCTGCTTCTTAATTATTATTACTTAGCATGGATAGCTTGGAATTCATTATAATATAAATATTTTATTATATAATACCTTTAATTTCACGAAGTAAATAATATTTCTCTTAGCATCAAGACATACGCAAATTAATTTCTTCGATTTTTCAACATGTTCTTCAAGAAAAATTAGATTTTTGGAAAGTGATAAAGTTCAATAATTGACAGGAAAATAAAATTTTGGTTAATTTTAAAAATTACTAGAATCTGCAAATAAACCATATCTTATTTTGTACAAGAAAAATGAAGTTTTCTAAGCAGTCATTTTTTCACCAACAAACAAATAACAGAAGAAATTCGGAAAAGTGCGTATGTTTGAAAAAAATGCTCAAAACTCTCGACATTATGTTATAAAAAGGAGCCAATTTATGTAATGATAAAAATTTCCTCGTTTCTGATCAAGTTTATTGGCCATTCCGCTTACTAAATGTTATAAATCAAATTAGCTATGAGTAACTTTATTCATTCAACAACTGTTTCGTCCATCCATTAGCACTAATGAATGTTATTCATCTAATCTTGCCATTAAAATTATTGGAATGATTATTTCAGAAATGAACGCAAAAGATCATGAGGAAGTCAAACTTTGACAAATTGCTCAATTTAATTAAAATTTATTTACCAACTAGTTTAATGATAGATCATCATAAAACTAACAATTAACAATAATTTTAATGAAAACTATTTTAAATCTTTTTTCAGTAACTCTTCAACAGATTTTTCCTGATGATTTATGTAAAGAAATAATATCATACTGTTCACATTATGCAATTAGAAATCGATCATTTTGATTCCGGATTATCTAATTCAGGATTACTATACAGTAGAAAAAATCCTCTATTCTCTATTAACTTTGCGATAATTTCCTACCTTAGTTTAGTTCTATCAGATCAAAGTGATGTACGCATAGTTTATACAAAAATGGTGATAAATAAATGCTGCAATTGGTTCTTTTAATCAAATCATTTAATAGAACAGTGAAACATGGATCATCACTAAAAATAATTAATTAAACAAATTCTTTTTTTTCCACTCGAAATATCGACATTAGAGTTAAAAGCTACTCATTTCACTCATTTTTTCATGTAAATTTAAAAAAAAATCAATTGAAACAATTATTTATCACTAATTTTTAAGCTATAAGACATCCTATCTTTAATTTAGTAACATAATATATTTTTTTTTATTAAACAAAAATAAATATCTAATAACTTAATTATTTGCTTTAGTTCCAGACTGCTTGTATCATTGTTCATTCAATTTACCAGTGCAAGAATTTATTTATTTTTAAACTATAAGACATCCTATCTTCAATTTAGGTAAGATTAATAGCATAATTTTAAATAACATGACTTGTGCAATTCAGCAAGAATATTTGCCACATTTTAATACTTCGATAGGTATATTCAGAGTTAAACAAAGGTATCATTTAAAAATGAAGTATAATAATAAGTTTGAATTATTCGTCTATTCATCGCTCAAATACTTTTTTGTTATTTATTATTGAAATAATGCCTATTGTCTTGACTTACTTTTTGAAATTGAAACCATAAGTGTATCATTAGTAATCGCTTGAAACAAAAGACATAATGATTATGTGACCATTTTGATAATAAATTCAAATTGGATCTGTCAAAAAACAAATTATGAGACAAACTCTTCATTATCTAATTATTCCAATCAAAATTATCTGCACATCGTGTTTCACCATATAGTTCGATAATCCAACATTTCTATTTTTTTCTCCCTTCAAGAAAATAATTATTCATTAAAATCAGTCATAAAATTACACTTTTGTTTAACTTTACTTTTTTTTGAAAGAAATTAAAAATTTTTACAATAAATTTGATGGGAATGTTAAAATTAGTGATATGAAATGGATTGAAGTACCACATTATCTAAAATTTGAGTTCACTTTTCAAATTACCCATGAAAAGCATTAAATGATATGGACAAGAAAGTTATGGCCATTGCTAATAAGAAGTGTGCAAGAAGTCAGCTAACGAATTAACTAGTCTATAGCACGGCAGTTCAATTACCATAGTAAGAAAATTGAAATGCTAGACATTGCAAGCATTGGCTGTAAGCTTAGCTAAGGCTTAAAAATCTCGATTAACAGGTGCCATAAAAATTATCAGTGTACAATGATTCTCGATTTGTTTTATTGAATATTACACGCTATTACTACTATCCCTATCTCCATCATGATAATCAGTTATCAATAGATCAAATTATATATTACATTATATCAATCTTCTTCATTTATTCCATGCTTTTTGCCTTTTAAAAAATAAAAATATTATGCAACAAAATCATAGCGATAATTTAAATTTGCAATGTTATGATCATGAGGACAGATGTTGAACTTGTTCGAAAGAGTGGGAAAGGTCGTTGATGATACTGATCGGGATATTGATAATATATGATATGTAGATTTTACATGAGCAATGAAATAATTTGTGATTATGAATCCTACAATTATTTGCAAAAATGCATAATAACAAGCAAACAATTATAATAGTTTTTCAACGATTAACTTTGTCGATAATTAGCTAATATTATCTTAAAAGCTAAATCATTCATTCTTAAGTTCATTGATTTAAGGCAGGAAAATTTACTTGGCTTAGAAATTATAAGGATTTGACGAATTGCGAGCTATTTCATGATCCGATAATGGATGATATATGACTGTCGGTGAAATGATTTGTCTCGTTTTTTTTTTTTTTTTTTTTTTTCTCAGTAGATTAGAGTCTCACCTGCTAAACAATTACTGGATAATTTGGTTTAGAGGACTTCCTAGAGAGACAAGCAATATTTAGCCAGATGAATTTGAGCAATAACAGATTTGTCAATAATAAAATACCTTTATATGTCCAGACCAGATTATCCTGAAGAAATACGGGAAAGTAGTGGAAATCGTTTGAAAAATATTATTGATCGATTCAGAAACTGCAACGATTTTTACTCAACAAATAATTTCTAATAAGTGTAAATAATCAGCCTAAGAAAAGTGGGAATTGCTGATACAGTATGTTAAAATATCGTTTGAATGAAGATTTTTTACTGGAACCAATTTTTTGATCATAATTCCTTGAACTAATAAAAGTTTTAACAAAGTTTTCATTAGTAAGTCTACAGAAGAATTAATATCAATCCTGCAACAGCAACAACAACTACAGTATTCTATAATATTCCTACAAAATATGCAATACATCCTGATCGCTATCATTCTTCTAAGTTAAAAGAAATCTATGAAGATTAATGGGGAATTTATTATTATTATTATGCATACAGTAATGATTGATAACTTCTGTTGATTCACTCGAATTATAAGTGACAATGAAAGGTTTATTTGCAATTGATTAGATAAATTTGATAACATTTTCGCTGATAAGAATTTGTGACATTTTCCTCTGATGAAGAAAATAGCTAATTGCAATGAATAGTGATGCGAGTGCAAACATTTCGACGATATTTTGCACTATTGAAGAGTGAATTTTACCTCATTATCTACAAACAATTCTTAACACTGTCATTTCTTATTTATTAGCAATCATCAGGTGATATTAATCAACTTTCATTAAATGATATTGCTCCCTATCATCACTACCAAAAAAGTGATACCATTTGTTGTTGTAAATTTTGTCATTCATACAGATCATTATCGAAGACTATGCAAGGAAAAATGAATTTATTGTGAATTTATATGGCAGGAAAATTATTGTCATTTTGATAGTCTGAATTTATTGATGAGTTAGTTGGCCAAATGAAACCAAAATAAAGGAATGAAAATTAATAACCATTCCTTTCGAAATAGCAAATAAATGGGAAAAAAATAGAATGTTAAATTCATTAAACATTAATCGTTTGAAATTATTTCTTTGATTATGCAATCAAATTACGATAAAAATTTCGATAATACAGCACTATCTTGGCAATATTTTTCATGCATTATTCTTTGTTAAAATCCATATTAAATGAAAAAATAAATCATTTCTAAATCAAAAAATAATTTTAAAAGTTACCATTGGCTTTTAAAATGATTGATGAAATAAAAGGATGAAAGTAATATGCAGAGGCCTTAGCAAGTCTGAAACTAAAATTTTTTTTTTCTAATTTGTAGAACCCAAAAAAATCTGGTTGAAAATGATTCTAGCATCAAATTTAATACATTTTCAAAGTGAATCTAACCTAAATTTCACAAAAAAAAAAAATGTTAATTTCTCTCAAATGTCAAATAGAAAGGAAAAAAATTAATTTAAGGTAAATGATTTGCTTCGTTTACGTCATTAAATTGTTTCTGTATCGATTCATCCCGAAGAGATTGTTTGCCGAGGTTCCGTATTTTCCGCCATTTTGTTTGAATATCGCTGTTTGCGGTGACTCAACTCATCAGCTTACAAATGTGGAGGAAATTTACTGTCTTTCAATTTCTTCATTTTACAAATTTTTTATGCCTCACAAACTGTCCAATATCACATCAATGATTTCTATCTTCTATATTTTCGCCTTTTCAGGTCGGATATTTCTTTTTTTTTCTCCATTGAACTTTTGTATTAAATATTTCTGCAAAATTTTTTTTTTTTAAATAGTTTCAAAACAAATATAGCAACAAATTTTTTTCTGCATGAAAATTGCATAAAAAATTTCACCAAGTAGGTTAATAAATCTATGAAAAACTATTCGGTCTACTAATTTCAACATAAATCAACTGTGGTTAACAAGTAGTTATCACATAATGCTTGGTCTATTTTTGTCGTTAGAAATTCATAATTTTGAATAATTCAATGGTTGGAAAAGGTTGCATATTGATTTGGAAATTCATAAAATATTGCATTTGACGAAAACTAAAATTGTGGTACATTTAAAGTTATTGAGTATTAAACTTTTATGTCCTAATTATAAGAATAGAAGATCCCGTTTAAGACATCAATTTTGAAGTTCACAATTTCCTGCAATTGATCTACGATGAAATGCTCGAAGGTTTTTTGATCAACTTGTTCATCTGTCGAAAATATTCTTTACTGAATAATACTTGAATTCAGGAATGGTAGTTGCGGGTGATAACGCTTACAGTTACACGCTTAGTCAATGCGGTATAAGATTTGGTGATCATTATTCATTACAATGGCAGGTAATAGGTAAACGAGTTCGTTTTGAGTTGAAACTTTCCAGTATACCTGAAGATGAAAATTTTTGGATTGGTATTGGATTCAGTAAAATTCAGGTAATTTACTTAAACAGTGATCTGGCTAGAAATTCTTTTTATTTTTGAGATCAAATTAGGATAGAATTATCATTGCAAAGTTTCATAAATTTCTGATATTATGTACTCTCCATGTATAGATCAAATCTATTAAAATTTTATTCAAAAATTGGTAGTTAAATGTTTTGTAAATAAAATCTTTTTTTCTTGTAGGTAAATTCTCCGGTAGATGAAAGTGAAGTGTTGGCAATTTTAAAACTGCAAGGTGTTACATCGTTGGAAATTTTCAATATTAAAGTATAGTTTTATTTTGCATCACAAAATACAACCAAGTGATTTGACTAATGAATTTTTGATTTTTTCTGTAAAAATTGCAAAGTAAACGACAAATTATTTTAAAATTACATATGAAAATTGTGCAATTATGGTTACAAATGGATTTTTTTCAAGTTATAATAAATTAATTTAAATTTTGACATATAATATATTAAATCGATTTTACACTTATTTCTACAAGATACGATAAAGTTTACTTATAGCTCGAAGCTGGCGGTGTAAGCATTTGTCTATTGCGCTTACATCTACCTGTGGCTAGATTAATTTTCAAAGTGCTAATTAACTTACTACTCTTGAGCTTAAATTTAGAGTGGAAAAATAGAGTCAGCTGAATCGATGAGTGATAAAGATGAACAAGCTGCTTTGACTTATACATACAAGAATTCTATCTCATTGTATGCAAATTTCACTCGATCGCTTCATACCGACCACTTCTTCAACAACAGTATCAGTGATTGCGCCATTTGGACGGTATTTAAATTATGTTTTTTTTTTTTTTTTTTTTTCAATGAAAAGAAATCATTTCGAATTGCGAAAAAAAAAGAGATTTTCTTCATTAGTAGTTAGGAAAAAAACAGCTTAATTATTTTACTTTTTTCTCGAAAAATTTTCACATTCAAAATGAACCTTTGATTTGATTAATTATGAACTTTTTTCTTACAAAAATTTGGATTTAATTTGTCTACAAATCATAAATACATTTAGTTTTATACAAGACCAATGCTAATGAATGAAACATTCGTTGATCCCATATTTGACGCACTTATTTGCAACTTATCCACTTTATGTACATCTTACTCGATCGATAATTCATCCAGTGAACTACACAGTAAATAATTTCAAAATTAATATAATGCATTTAAAAGAAAAATCAGAACGTATTTGTGCTGGATTTGTTTGAAAGTATTTCTAAACTTTTCAACTTTTTATCAGTATGTTAAAGCTTAAGCAAAAAATATGTTCAAAAAAAGTTATACTAAAGACAAGTTTAAAATTCATATAAACTTTTTGCTTTTTTCTGCTCCATTTAAAAATATGAAATTATTTCATAGCTAAATTTTTACTATCAAAATTTTCAATATTTTCTGCTAACATTTTTTAGTACGAAGTCGACGTCAAATATTCGCAATTAATAATACCCAAATAAACCAAGAAAGCAATCTTGAAATTCCAAATCTATACAATCCAGTTATTAATCCATATTCACCTAATTATACAGCTGTATTACGTCAAAATCAAGAAGCATTACTACGATATGAAGGTATTCCAGTGACTGGTTTATCATATTCGTTTGTTTCAATTATTTCATTTCAATTCTGTTGCAGATCCTTCTTGTACGCTACCTGATCCTTACTGGTGCAAGAATTACGTCAAGCAATACATTAACTGGCAACAAACATACAATCATCTTTCAATGCAGGTATTATCTTCCTCATTCAACACATTAAAATAAACTGATTGATTACACAAAGTATTGATTGTGATAACTTTCAAATTTTCCACTTTCGTTACGTTTCGTTTACAATGCTCCATGCAAAATACTATCGATTTATCTATCACCAACTACTTGAAATTACTTTATTATTATTACTTTTCTTATTAGTTACAATTAATTCTAATTTTTATTGCTAATTTCAGACAATTTGCCCACCTCTTAAAGCATCACTGGTTAATGCACATAATCGATGTTGCCAAGCAGTGCGATCTACCGGATGTTGAAATGTGTTAATTGAAATTGATTGCGAAAAGCTTTTAGGATAAAATGTTTTGTTTCTTCAAGTTTCATTATCAGCAAAATAGTAGCACTGATAGTGAAAACAAGAAAATGTCAATTTATTGGAGTATTTCTTATACTTCTAGAGTAATTATTTCATCAATTTAATAATTAATAATTTCATAGAAATATTTTCCCGCTTTTCTGGTCTTTTGTCAAAGAAAACGAAAGTAAGAGAAAATAGGTGCAATGAAATTACACAAGCTGTTTTGCAAAATTACAAGCATGTAGGAATCTTATTGATTGAAATTTCGGATAAACAAAAAAAATCCAATATAAATCCATAAGAGATTTAGATCTAATTTGTTGAGAAATAGAATAGTGTATTTCGTTTTTAAGGTTTGTAAACAAGCTTTAATTCATAAGTCATTGGATATTTCGATATCTTTTAAAACCATTAACGAACAAGTTTTGTGAAATTTCATTTCGCATCCGTCTAACCAACGAATTGAATGGAATAGCTTGACTACTAGCTTACTAGGCTTACTTCGAGAGGCTTACTTACATTTGGCGCATAATGAAAACTGGAAGATACTCTTTAATACAATAATAAATAATTGAATGATGTTCAATCACATACTAAAAACTAACTCAATCGGAAAAAAATGCAAAATTTATTTAATTTTAATAAAATTTGAACAAAATTCAAGCAAATATAATGAATATCTGTCGCAAAATTTTTTTATATATAATTTTTTTTTTTTGATGAAACAAATGATTATTTGATAGTGAACAAATATAGGAATATTACAACAGTACAAGCAAAGGCCAAATTCAGCGCACCTTTCAAAATATACGGTGCATCGATTTCAACGTAGCGATACAGTGGTTGCAAAAGGATTGCATTAGATCGTCTTGTTAACGGATGCTGAAAATTGTCATATGACAAAATTTCCTAATGGTTTCATTTTTGGAGAAAGTGGAAATTGTTTGATCTATGCTAATTATTCTGATAAACTAACTGGCATCACTTGATATGTTGATATTATTTTGCATTGTGATAAGTTATACTATATAATAAGTTTTATTATGATGAATAAGATAAAGTAGCTGCGATGCTAGAAAAAATGATGAATAATTCTGATAATTTGATAAAATTAGCAAAATTAAATGAAAAATCGTAATCACAATTAATTTAACTTTGCTGGCAAAATAAAAGGAAATCAGTTGAACGATACTATCGAACAATAATTCTTCAATGGTGAAATATTCACCACTTTTTTTGATTCCAAAATGATAATGTCTATTGTTCCATTTTACCGATAAAACTGTCTTTATTTGCTGCAATTAACAACTGATATTTTAGAAATTCTTAAGTCAGAATTCAGAACAAGAAGAAAATTTTAGGACTAAAATTTGGAAAATGATATAAGATTATTCATTTGAATGAATAAAATTGCAGGTACAACTACACTCTCCAAACTGTCATAGTTTTACTTTAACTGTGACGAATCTTTGTCCTATCAAGCCAATGCTTTATCGAACTTCTCATATCTATCCATTATGATGATATTTGTAGTACTACATTCACTTTTAAGAATAATTATCATTTATTCAAAAGTTTCGCATTAATTTCTTTTCTCGCCGCTATGAAATTTTGCGGTACAAAATTTGAAAATTAACTGAAAGCACCGACAAGATCCACTTTTGAGCGTGCTGATCGTACTAGAAATTGTCCATTTCGTTCTAATAATTCACATGTCTCCTTCTTTCCTAAGCGACCATGGTACCAAAAGAAATTTTTTAATATTTCCACTAAAAAAACATTGTTGGTAATTCCAATTTGAAAAAATTATCATTTTTTATCATTTTTTATCAGTTATTCAAAATCTTCATGCAAGCTAAAAAAATATTTGTCGAAAATTTGATAAAAACGAACAATTTTTGTTGTTTGTTGTTCGTTTCGGAAACATTGCTGTACTCTTCTTTGCGGTATTTTTCATCGAACATTCTTTAGAAGTTAACATCTACAAAGCGCAATTGTTCTTCTTACCTCAATTCATCAAAGTGCAAGTAATAAATAATTTGAATCGGTTACTATATGTTGCTATCATTTATATCTTAGGTGACAATTTCAAAAAAAAAAAAAAAAAAAATTTGATATTCAAAGTTTAACGAAGTAAGAATCAGCAAACTTATTAATGTTTTGTTACAAAGAATCGGAGATGTAAAATTGAAGGCAAGGATGGAAAAATTCGAATTATCAAGGGAAAAATAAAAAAGCTTCATTCAGATTAAAGTTAAAAGTTTTCGAGAGTTATTGCAAGAATGAAATGTGATAAATTTTCTGCATTTAAGTGCAAAACATTTCTTCCTGTACCCTTTTGCAGTATATTACATTTTGATTGCAGCTTTTCTGTAAATTTATGACGTATTTTCTCAAAATTAATTCCCGAAGAAAAGGAGACGGAAACTTGCAAAATACTTAAACATTAAGGAATTATTACATATTTCAATGATAAAATATGAAATTATACGTAAAGAAAAAAGTCGAAAATATTAGAGAAATGAGAGAAATTTATTATCTTTATTATCCAGTAATAGAATTCTAATAAAAAAAAAAAAGAAGCAATTTATCGCAGATTAAAAATTTCAACTAAAGGCATTATTATATCGATCACACCTAATTTTCCTTTCTGTAAAAACCAATGAATCATTCGTACATCAACTGTAATTCTGTAATTAATAGATTACACTGTGTCGGTTAATTAATGAATTTGTTTTCTTGTCATCTTTGTAAAACCAGCTTGTTAATAATTCTCTAAGATCCGCCTATAAGTAATTACTACACGTTTCAATTTCATATTGTATTAACCAACTGAAGAAGATGATGTACTCGAATTAGGCCACATTATTGCACAGAATACCAAATCGAACCGATCAATTGACTTATTTAATAAGCAAATGATGCATTTGTATTGCTAGATTATTTAAATAAAATGGTACGAAGGGCATATAACATTAAGAACTAAATGTTGAATAAAAATTAGCAAAATATATTGAATGCTTTACTAATGAATATCAAAATTGTCTGATGTATTCAAGTAATTAACAGAAACTGTTAAAATAGAATTTCCTTTTACTATGATCACTCTCAGCTGTTTGTAATGAAATTAGGTTAACCAAAATCTTTTTCTCACAACGTCACATCATTTGATTTCATCACTTTTTACAATGACAGGTTTTCAAATTCTTTGGAGAAACATTAAGTGTTATTTTTGAAATTACTTTTACCTTTTTTTTTTTTGGTTTTCTCCAATTAGAAGTATGACATTCTTTCTTCACGAATATATATTTCTGCGGATTTTTTATCCAATGATATATGTCTTCTAGAGGAAATTTAGAGGGCAATTTTACAAACTTCTCGCTTTCGTCATAAATGATGATAGCTCAGTTTGAATGATTTAAATGATTAGAATAGGATGGAATGGAAGCAAAGAAGATACTATAACTAATTTAGAAGTATGGCAAATAAGTGTAGTAAGGTCAAATTTGGCTAAAATTTCATAGGACAGAAAACCTTAGAAATTTTGATTGTTTGGATGAATTGGAAACTTGATAATATGATTGATAAATAATTTTCTATTGAATATTGTATGCAAAAAGTTCAACATAATATTTACATAAACATTTCATATAATCTCACTGTTTGCTGGCTTATTGTTCATATTTGCTCTTTTTGTTTGGTACCTTTTTTGATTGTTCCTTTTATTTTCGAATAAAATAATTGAAACATATATTCTAATTTTAAGATTTGAAATTAAATCAGGTAAGGGAGAATGAATTTTATGACAAACTAAAAGAAGTGCTAGTAGATGGTTCAATCAAAATCACCTATTAATTGGTTTAACAAATCGAATGTTAGTTTGGCTCAATATAATCTTGGTTTCCCATTCTGATATAGAAATTTTTTCTGTTTATCATGTAATAAAATGATGAAAAGTAGAATTATGAAACATTAAAACATTATCAAAAGTTTAATTCAATTAAAATACACTAAAATATTTCATTGATTTAAAATGATACAAAAATTACGACCAAATGATATAAAATTAATTATTGCATTCGATATTTTCTATGAGTTTTATGCCATCAATCGCAAGAAAAAAATGAAAATTAGATGAAATCAGATCAAAAAACTTGAAAGATAAAAAAGATTGTTTATATTTACAATTGAAAAATTTCTTGAAAACTCAGATAGGAGAGCAAAATCATTTTCAAAGACGTTTTTTTATTTCCTTATTTTTCTTTTTTTTTTTTTTTTTTTTTCAATTTAAAAATATCTGCACATCAGCCATCAATTTCTAAAATGGCAAACATGTCGCAGAAGACATTGTACACCGTAGGAGAGAAAGTATGTAAATTCATTTCTCCTTTCTTATTTCATTGCCATTTTCAAATATATTAAGTTAAGCTCAAAAAAACAGAAGAATCATAAAAAATTTTCAAATAAATCATTAAGATGGATCATAATCTTTAATGATAGCTAGTGAAAACGATCAGCATTGCTCACTTTTCAAACCGAAACAATTATTATTAAAATTCAATCTTTTTCATAAATCGTTAAATTTTCAACATTGTCGTAACTTTTTATTTCTACTTAATTAGCGAAATTATCACTCTTTCTTTCATTGTTTCTTCATGTATTCAGAAATGTAATTTATTTCAATGATAATGATAAAACAGTTATTTGTCAAAAGTTCTTTTTCAATGCACTTTTTTTTTTTTTTTGTTTTGTTATTGAACGTAATTTCAGACAGTAAGAACCAAAGCTTGTTTTTTTCTTTTTTAAGAAAATTTCATTTCGTTAATTAATAGCTTCATGTTGTATTAGTGCAAGACTTCACAATAACTAGTTTTCAAGTGACTTATTAAAACTTTAAATTATAGATGCTCATATCACTGAGCAACTTTCAAACGTCATTAAAAGGCTATTAAGTTATTTTAAATTTCGATTCAATATTAGCACATGCTAATTTTGTCTTATCTAATACAATATTGATTTATACTTTGATATTATAATCAAAAATTTATTTTTTCTTCGTACAAAACATTTTGTTCGAATGAATGGCTCATTTTCTCTCTTATTTCTCAATCTATCCAGTAGAAAAAAAAAATAGCAAATTTGGAGTTTTTTTTTTTACCTTCCTTTATAATAATTTTTTTATTTCAGTTTCTTTATTTCTATTGAAATTCCTTTTTTTCGCACATTTTATGCAAATTTTCCTTGTTGAAACTTAAGTGATAAGTATTGTTTATTCAGTTGAGATTAAACAAATTGCAAAAGAGACACTTATAACTGTGAACTTTATTCGCTGTATTTGAATTTTTTTTATTGAAAAAAAAATGATTTATTCAAAAATCGATGAAAGAAGTGATCGTAGCAACCAAAACTTCTTTGATCTTTACTGATACACTTTCAGCTGTGTTGAAATTCTCTGCACACTTATTGATATTTCGTGAAATGGACCACAATTAGCTCCATTTAAATTGTTTTTAGTAATAGAAAATGATTCAATCTTAATAAGAATTTGGCAGTGATTGAAATATAAAAATTATATTTTACTGTGAAATTTACCGCATCTGATTTGGCTCTCTCAACAAATTTCAATTATATATATGTTATTTTATTTTCTAGCAGTAATATAAATGCAAGAATAAAGCGGAAGAATTGTACATATCGTTTTGATGGTTAATTCAATCTTTTCATATTTGTAAGCATAGATGAATAATCGTTAAAGTAGAACTAACTGAATTCGAAACATGCTATATTTGTCAAATAAACTTAAATATTTTCCCATTTTTTTTTCAGATATTTATCAAACATTTCAAGGAAAAAATAATATTTGCAATTGAAATTTATTGACATAACTAAAGTTAGATGCAATGAATCCTTAGTAGGCCTTTCTAACTTTGTTCTTTAGTTGGGCCTTACTATTTATTTATTTTTTCATGTATTATTTATTATTACACTGAAAGCTGAAGTCTAAGAGAAATCCTAAATTTCATTGAAGTATCGACTGATGCAAAAAATTTGGATTGTTGAATTTGCCCCCCATGCAAAAATTTTACTTTCATCATTTTTATTTTTTTCAATTTTGAAACAGCGTATGCTAGTTGTTAATTTGCATTTTTACCTATTTGTTTACTTATCATTTCACCCAATTTGAGTGCTTTATTTTTTTTTTTTATAGCTTCCTCTTCGTGTTTTGTAAAATTTTGTAGGAGAATTATTTTAGTTGTGTATTAATGTTTTACAGGTTTGAAGACGAACGGCTATTCCGATAAATTGTTCGATAAGCACTGTATTTGAATACATTTGTCACAGCATTCTTTTTTCGCAAGCAAACTGTCAACATAATTGTTTTTATTTATGTCCTTATTTTTAGTCTCAATATATTAAAATTGACGAAAGTTGAATTAAAATTGACAATCAATTCGTTTCATCAGTATCTTTTCGCTCCAACATTCTTACTTAAATGAAATTGAAATAATTTAATTCTTCTAAATCATGTGGAAATGTAATACATTAAACGTAAATCAATAAGAACTGTAATCTTAATTATGCAATATTGTATAATAATAGATTTCTCATTGAATTATGCATTTTTATTTTTTTTTTTTAAACAGTTATTTTGGTTGCATTGTAATTATTCGTGCTAATATTTTTTGAAACTTCTTTTTCCTTTTTTTTATTTTATCATTTATTATATTTGCAACTATTTCAAACCTTTTCTCTCTCAAAAAAAATAAAAGATAAAAAGAGAAATGATTAACTTTTATTATTATGCATAATAATTTAGATAAGGAAAAAAAAAAAAAAAACTGTTGCTTACTTTTCTCTCTACTACTAATATTATATCCGTTATATGATAATGGTTATATGATAATAACTTCTGTACTTTACTCACTAATCAGTCGGAAAAGATATGAAAGGAAAAATGACGATGATATTGTTGATAATAACAGTGTATGATAAAAAAGAAAATGACACTTAAAAATAACAATTATTATTATTATTCGTTAAACAAAAATTGTAAAAGAAGAAGACAAACTTAAAATCATTGCATCTACTATTTTATTATTTTATGCGATTACCTTCATGAGTATGCATTTTATGGTGTGACAAAATAAATTATCAATCATTCTGTCATAGAACTCTCTTCTCATTTCTTTTTACCTTGTATTTTTATTCTATCAAAACAGTTCAATTTTTCTTTTTTTTTTTTTTTTTTTTTTTTTTTTTTTTTTTTGTTTTAGCAATATTGGAAGATTTTGATACTTTATCAATATTTTTTTATGCGATTGATTTAAAAAAAAAAGGGTTATAAATTCTTCTCTACTGTCAATCAGTAATTTAATGATGAGCATTACTTTTGAGAAGTTAACTTTTGCCTAGAAATATCACTTCATCTTGAAGTTTGCTTATTGCATACTCTAGGAACTTTAATGTTCATTTGAAGGTATTTTACAACTATTATAATCATTTGAAAAATTCCAGGTAAATCATAAATATTCCGATAAATAACCATCTGAAAAAAAAAATCACTTCATTTTAATGCTTTCTTATCACATATGAAAAAATTGAAATATTCCTCCTATTTTTAGCTTTTTATTTTAGAAATTTTAGTGTTTACTTTAAAATATTTTACAACCGCTACAAGTATTTGGAAAATCTCACGTAAATTACAGGTATTTTGATAAATAACCACTACTCAATCATTTTTTTTTCGACAATTATCACTCTTTTTCAACATTTTCTTTGAAAAATTTTGCGTTTTCTTGTTTTTTTTTTCTTACACGAAATATTCATATTCCAATTTGTTATCAGCATGCCAGTATTATGGATCACTCGTACTTACATGTTCATTTATTACAATTCAATCATTGGATCGATGATTTTTTTGCTAGAACATCAGTTTTTCACATCATTTTTGATTTCATCTCAACAAATATCTTTTTTTGTTTTTTAAACTAACTGTTCCATCTTTGACTAACAATTTTTTTGTTGCCATTCTTCCTAAAATGAGATTTATTTACAGTTAATTAAAAGTTTTTATTTTAACATCTTACATATTGTTTATTTGATGACAAACGGATATATTTGTTTACTTACTATAAAAAGCTTATCCAAAGAATATTAACTATTTAAATTGCTAATATTACTGAGAATTTTGTAAAATTTCATTATTTAACTCTAAAATTTACTCATTTAAAATTTTATTCACAACATAAGAGTAAAAGAAGAGGAAGAGAAGTTGGTGTAAAGAGATGAGAAGGATAAGAAAATTATTCTTTATAATAGATGTTTGCGCATCAATGCCATCAAAAGTGGAATTTCTGATACTTCTCACTAATATATATTGTTATATACAGTAAAGAGGTCCCTGTTGATGAATAATAATTCAAAAGATAAAATTAGTATTATATGAAAGGTACGTTGAACTCGCTAAATTTGACACATTTTTTTTTTTTTTTTTTCTTCACTGGTTACAATCTCATTTTCAAACTTTATGTTCATTCGAAATTATTAAATAAAAATGGATAATAATGATAATAGGAAAAGCTGGACAGTACTATTGATAGAAGAAGGTGGACAGCGATGTCGTTGAATATGGCGATAATCCGAAATTGTCTCATTCATTTTGATGTTACTAAGTCAGCTATACATTGATAAATTTATTTATTCAACAATTTTTCGACATTTAGTTCCTTTCTTATATCGTTCTTCAGTAACTTTTATTGTTCTCGTTGGAAAAAAAAATTATTGAAAATAAATTTGATCAGGCAATTATTTTTCATCCATTCTCTAATTGGATCATCAATAAGTCTTTTTAGAAAGCATTACATCTCAGATGATAATATTTTCATAGTTTGATTTTGTTCGTCATCTAATTTTACCATTCATCTATTTTTAGTTTCGATCCTTTACTTCCGGTAAAATCGTCACAGTCTAAAGTTTTTCCACCTATTCTTCTTTGCATTTCTCAAATTTTCATCACAGCTGATTATCGTCAAATTAGATTCGATTGTTAAATTTTTCTGCTAGCAGTAGCAAATGTGTTGTTGATTTTACTAATTTTTCTCGTTTAATTTTCTACCTTTTTCGTTTAAATTCAATTAAATTATCACCTTTATTCAAATAACATTCTACTTCTCTTATGGATCAAAATTTGAAAACATTATTTAATTTTCATCCAAAATTAATACTCTTTCAATTTTTCAGCAAAAGCTTAAACAATACATATATCGTTAATTTGCTCCAATGTTTCATTTCCTGAAATGTTTCTGCATATAAGCTCGTACGAGAGAAATTCGGCGCTTCGTATGTTTGCTATCACATTACTGATAATATTCTCGTTTGTACTGTTATCCAGTGAATCTGCTTCACTATCTAACCGAAGCAGACATTTTTCTGACTATGATCAATTAATTGCTATCGTTGAATCCGAAAAGCGCCTAATTCAACAACAACAACAACAGCCAATGATGAAAAGTGTAAGGATCGACAGTGATTCTCGTTCCAGTGACGATGTAAATTCTACTCCAATCTTTTCTCATACCTACAAAGTAGATAGGCGAAACGGTAAAACAAATTTCAAGTATCCGTCATATGCTATCTTTGATGATAGTAAACATATAACTAAGAAAGATAACATACACAAAGAAAAAAACAACGCAAAAAATTTGGTTTGTTCAAAAATTTTACACTTGAAAGGTATAAGAGGTGGTAACGTTGAAAATAATGTTACCTCAAATTTTTAATGCATTTTAACTAAATCGAAGAAATTCAAGTCTTGGGAATCAACAAAAAAATTCGTTCCTGTTTTACTTGTAGCGATCCGATACAACTTTAATTTACTTTAATTAGGACTAAGGAATGTAATTAAATTTTCACTAACAATAAATTGTTGGTAATATGCACATCGCCTAAATATCATCCTACGATGTGTTTAACTTTTTTGCAAACTTTGGATAGCTTTAAAAAAAATCATTACAAATACTTCAGGTGCATGTATTGCTATCAAGTAATGCTAAATTAAGCGATTTTGAATAAAGAACCAGCGCAATGTTAATCAGAAGGATAATTCAAAAAATTCCACTTATATTTGAAACTGAACCCTAAAAATTAAGTTATAAGCAATTTATTGCCGTAAGCTTGAAGAGAAACATTTAGAATTCTTTTCTATAGGACTCAGAGCAAATTATTTTAACATGATTCAAATATTCCGCGCTGCAATTTCGTTTTTATTTCAGAAAAAAATAATCAATTAATTTCAGCATGAATCAATTAAATTGAATTTGACAATGGCTCATCATAAATCATTCCACACGTTCGATGATAAGGAAGTTACGGAAATTGTTGATCAAGTTTATTCTAATGTGTCAAGGGAAAATATTCGAAATATTTCGGAGCAGCAGTTCCGAGAGATCCTAGAAGGCATATTGCAAAAGCATTTGGAATTGACGCGGAGGAAAATTGCATATCCAAATATTTTTGCCACTACTAACAATTATGTTTATCAAAATAATGCAAGTAAGTATTGCTGTTGATTTTTTGGAATAAAATTAAAGATTTAATAAATTCTTTGAAATAAAATTAAAGGAAAAATTATCAAAAGTTACAATTCCTGTAAAATTCGATTTAAAGTCCTGCTTATTCGTAATGCAATCATAACAAGGGTAATTTAAGATAAACTTTTATCTAATCATTCATTTTTGGATTAGCGAGGTCGAGACAGTTTCGTACAGGACGGTTTGTAAGGTCAGGATATGACGAAATACTCGTAGTTAACGATAGATTAAGCAAAAGTATCAGAAGCTTTGAGATCTTCTTTCAGAAAGCTAATATTATCCCTTCCCAAATCGCTGTAAGCATTTACGCCAACTACGAGTCGTACTGTAGCAGATTAACCTGGTAATCTCAATGATTTACGTAAAAAAATTGATCAATCTCTCAAGAATTTTGTTCATGCAAAAAAAAAAAAAAAAGAAAAGTGTACTTTTATTTACGATACGATTATGCTTTGTTTCAATTACTTCTTTACTTCATACTTTTGAAATTCTTTTTTCTCTGATTTCTTACATGGATTTTTTTTTTTCCTTCGTAATTTAACAGGCTGCCAAATGGTTTGTCAATTTGTCTCATTTTGCGTCATAGTTAGCGGTGTATGCTTTCTATGGACGTGTACCTGTTGCGTACAACCAAGGACTATTGATCAAAATGGAAACGATAATCTTAATGGTAAATATCTTCAAACTAGTTGTTGTAACTTTTTTATTGTTTTGGGAAAGCTTTGATTAGGTACAGTGGAATATTTGATGAAGAATGATTTCTCTTTTAGATGTTCCATGATATTTGTGAGTGAATGATCAATAATAGAGTTAACCATTTTGGGAATTTTTTTTAACTCACTGATTCAGGAAAGATTCACTTGGATTTAGATTGTAGTGTAGCATAATACCACAACATGTAGAAACAAACTTTGTTGATCAGTACATTAGAACAAGAAGTAAGGGTTGAAATTGAAATTGAAGAATAATGCCAAATCCTGGGATATAAAAATGTGGAATTGGAGTGGTTTACAGAGAACAGAGAGTATTATTGTAAGCATGGATAACAAAGCACATTGTTTTACAATCTTAGCTTAAGCATGGATGATAATAAAAGCTAAATGATTTATGTTATACATTATAACATTCATTAAATTACAATTTTTGTTATGGATCGTTCGAATGAGAGTATTTCTGCAACACAAATTATTTTTGTTTAAACATAATTATTATCAAATTTTTTCGGATGTCCGACACATTCAAAAGGAAAATTATAAAATTTTTCCGGATGTCCGACACATTCAAAAGGAAAACAAAAAAAAAAAACTATTCCAACTTAGAAGTAACTCAAAAAATCGTCCGTAAATAATTTATGAGTAAAATTTTGCTTTGATTAGCTTTTCAGAAAATGTTATTTGCATTTAACTTGGTCATAAACTTTTCAAGTAGCCATTTGACATCTATTATTAATTGGCCTTAACTATTATTTTAGCAGATAATTTTAAGAATTAATGCAATGGACAAATTTTCACAGCTTCAACATTATCCAAATTCTAAATTGTAATGATTTATTTTTTGAAATTCAGTATTTATAAATACGATTAAAGACTGCATGAAGCCCAGATATTTCAGGTGTTAATCCGGCCAATGTTCCACCTCCGATTGATTATAGTAAACCATATATGATCAAATGTGATTCACAAGGCTCATGCTATGCTAGCCCATTGAACGATGATGAAGTACCACCTTTGCCCAGTTACAGTAAAGCACTCACCTGTCCAACTCATCCATCTCCAACAATTCAAGCACTATCCAAATCAGTGTGCATCTGATATAAACCAAACAAACTTTGGTCTAAAATTATGGATTCAAATCAAATTTGGGTGGTATTTTCACCTATTTTTTTTACCGCACCAAAATATCATTCAGTGTTTGTTAAGTCATTTCATTCGTTAAACTTTTTAAAAACTGCCTGTAAATAGTATTCAAACTACATCAAATATAATCCAATTGGATGTATTAAAAAAAAGAAATGCTTTATCAAAGAACAATTAAATTATGGCCAAGTAAAACATTAGTTAAGTTATTTATCAAAAATATATTTTTACTAAAAAGTTGATAATGTAAGATTTCTTCTTTTTTTTTCCTTGTTTCATCGAGATAAAATCTTGTCGATAAGGATTATGGTAAAATAAATTCTATACAGATTATGATAAATAAATCCCACACATCGATGTTCACTGCTAATTTTCAATGAATAATATTTCTGAACAACTTTATCCTACTATTGTCGAAAATTCGCAATATTTAATTCATAGAAAAAGAATATGCAATTTTTTGATAATTTAAAAAAATGATAAATGGAAGAGGCGAATTCATTCATCCATCGGTTTTTTTGCATTTCAATTAAGCTAACAACAGGTCAATACGCGTTCTCTGATTGGAAATTCCAAATAATTATGGCTAGCCTTGAACATATATATTTCCTAATCAGATCATCGGCCATCACAATCATGTATTTTTGTCAGTGTGAAACAATTTTCTTTATTTTTGTGTCGTAAAAACCCATGAACTGTCGATGAATTCCCGAGAGGTAATTTTTACATCCCACTGATTGTGAAATCATATTGTTCACAGAAAATTGTCGAGAATATGAACGGATAATATTGTCAGCCAATTTGTTCAATCTTTGAAACATACAATTGCCAGGTGTTGTTCTAGAAAATTAAGCTCTTTTGTTGACCAATGCTAACTGAAGGTATTGCAATTTTCCGTACATTTCATTGGTGAATATACTTCTTAGATGTATCCTAAATTGTCATCTTAATAACCATTCTCCCATTTTGCTTTCTTCGAATTGATGGCCATCTTTCTCAACCTTTGTTAAATCATTACCCATCATATTGTGAAAAAAATGTTAATTAATAAGGTAAGAACTTAAAAAGTGTTACATTAACTAATTTGATTGTACATTCCCAGTAAAACCGCGAAATATTTTGAATTCTGGTAGATTAAACTAAGCTTAGCAGAAAAAAAAAATTCAAATTCATTTCTTCTATGAATCGACCAATATTTAACGTTAATGATACTTCTTAACTATCATTCCTACAGAAGAAGGAGAAGGAGTTTGTCTATTTCCAGTATCCCATCATTTGATGTGGAAACAACTGATAAGTAACTTTTTTACCCTTTCCAACTGAATTCTGCAAAAGCGATATGGTCCCGAATGATATGATACTCTTACTATGAGAAGTGTTACATTAAATTTGTTAACAATGCGAATAATTTTTCCTATTTTTTTCCAAACGCATTAGCTAAAATTGAAAATTTGTCCACTTATGCATTTTGCTAACTTTAAAATGTATAAATTGTAAATTTAAATCGAACAGGCATTTTATTTTTATTATCTGCTGTGTGGTGGCCGGATATTTAAGACGGTTTGCGTTACTGATAACTAATAGATATTGAAATGGCCTAGCGTGCTGAGCCTTAGTAAGTAAGTGAAAAGTAAGAGCTAAACATTTAATACTATTACCTTTCAAACTATCAAATAGATTATTAAAGTTTTCAGTTAGAGTTTGCTTACGTTAGTGAAACTTTTACGATGAATGAGGTCTCAAAACTTGTGATAAGCTGCAATTCAGACGTATAATAATTTTGTTGTGGAATATTAGACTTAATCTTAGCTGACCAAATCTCTTATGCTTGGATGAAAGTTACTAAATGAATTAATTTAATTTCAGACGATTATATCTCAAAAATTTATCCTTTGATCATTAATCAATATCCAAGATGTGTTACAAAAGTCTAATTTTCTGGAAGAAATCCACGATTACGGCAACTGTAAAACTCTTTGTTTAGTTTAATTCCTGGTACTATATTTGGTTATTTATTCAAAAAAGAAAAAAAGCAACAAGTGGGAATAATTAAAGCGGGGAGAAAATAGAAGAACTACACCATGGCCGATATCCAAGTAATTCCCAATGAAGAGGCGGTAAATTTGCTTACAAATGTTTTGTATCGTAACATTAATCCGGAAATTACTAACTCATATTTTATAGAAAAATGACAAAAATCTTCATTATTGCATATTTTTAAGTTCAGGTTCTATCTAGATTGAGAATAGATGAAAGGATCGATCTAGATGGAGAATAGATGAAAGGATTGATCTAGATGGAGAATAGATGAAAGGATCGATCTAGATGTAGAATATATGAAAAGATTGACCTAGATGGAGAATAGATGAAAGGATCGATCTAGATGTAGAATATATGAAAAGATTGACCTAGATAGAGAATAGATGAAAGGATCGATCTAAAAGATCGGTGAATATATGAAAGGATTGACCTAGATGGAAAATAAAGGAAAAGGAATCACCTCTCAATATACACACATTGTTTATTTGAAAAGTCTATAGAAAATGCTGATTTTGATTGACGAATCTCAAATTCTATCTCACTTCTCAATTGCTTTCAAAAAATGAACCAAATTATGATTTACTACAATTGTACTCTCACAAATTTCTGCCGATCAGAGTTCCCTCAGTTAAAGAAATTGTAAAATTCTTGTTAATGTATTATGTATTTTTTTACTTCCTTGTTAAACAAATTGTGTTTTGCTGTTGAATTCATTTATAAACTGGATTTTAGAATGTTCGTAAATTGATTAATTTAAAATATGACAGGACAAAGTTAATTTGAAGTATGCTAAGCGAAATCAGCCACATGGGCGACATGCTCCGCAATATTTTAAAGAGGGTCAAATGATTGATTACAAATTTCGAATTGAAAAAATGATCGGTGGAGGTGGCTTTGGTCAAATTTATCGCGTCATTGATGAAGTAAGTTCCATATCGGAATTTTATTTTAAGGCAAGAGTTCAAGGGAAATTTCGATAGGGACTAAGCAATTTGTATCAAAAGTTACTAAAGTATTTCGATATCTTGGCGGTAATTTTGTCGCATACTTTGAAATATACCAATGGATAATGATCATGAAGCCTTTACCATAGAAGTATGAAAAATTTTTAAACTGTGTTTCGCTACTATAATCACTATCAGCCGTCAATTAAATTTTTAGCGTACCAAATCAGTCCTAGCGATAAAAATTGAACCAGAGGATCATGAACCAGGTCGCATGATACTCGAACAACAAGTGATGCTAAAACTTCGAGGGACACCACATATACCACAATTTGTAAATTTCTTTCTTTTTTAAATTTACATTTATCGATTGGTCTTCAAAGAAATCACTAGTCTAATGTTTACTATTATAATTTATATTTTTTTGTTCAATGTTATTTTGTTGACATTTTATATGTACTTATTTGATAAAAATTTCTGTCCCTAATTTTAACTCTGTCCCTTATTTGTTCCTTTTTGATTTTTCTAAATGTGAAAGTGAGTTGGTTGGAAGTTTTGGTGTTAAATAATTTGAAATTAACTATGCTTTTCATTTTTGACAGATACGGTAATTTTTTTGTGTTTGGTTTTTGATGAAAATTAATTTAGAAATTTTTGCTGAGTTTTTGATAAGAATAAATGATTACTTTTCTTAAATCGAAAGAGCAAAATTAACTGTAATATTTTGATTTGTAATACCATTATAGTATGCCAGTGGTAATTTCTGCGGTTACAATTTCATTGCCATGCAAATATTGGGAAAAAATTTGAGTGAACTGAGAAAACGTCAACCAAAAAGACGTTTAAGTATTTCAACAGTTTCACAAGTAGGATTGCAATCGGTGGCAGCTTTGAAAGCTGTACACAACATTGGATATATACATCGGTACATGAATTTGCTATTTGTAAAGAAGCAAAAGCAAATTTAAATTTTAATTTATTTCAAGAAATTGGATCGAATTAGGGAATGTACACTATAGAGAATTACTTCGTTCATAAACCCTGTGATTTTTACTTCATACTCGCTAACTTCCAGATATATTGTGGATCAAATAAGTTTGTAGTAATTCAACAGTGATACTATGAGGCAAATAAAATTTGCAGTATTGTTGGTTGATGGTAGATTTAAAATTTTAATGATTTGCTACAAATAGTTAACTTCTCTCTTTCAGTTAGATCAGTTGAATGAATAAGTTCAACCAGATGAGAGGCATCTGTCAATATCATTTATTTAAGGTCATAGTGATCTAACCGGTCATACTGCTGCTACTAAAATCTCAAAATTTTTAGTGATGTAAAACCTTCGAATATTTGTATCGGGCTGTATTCGCACAAACGAACAATTTATATTGTCGATTTCGGTATGGCTCGGCAGTATCGTTTTGATGATGGTATGGTACGAAAAGAACGATATTATGCTGGTTTTCGTGGAACTATGCGATATGTATCCGTTACGGTGCACGAGAGGCGAGATCAGGTTACTTTATTTTATAACACGTAAAAGTATACCATCCGTTAGATTAGATGCTAGTAGGTAAATTAATTAATCATTTAAATTACATTTAATTGCATATTTCAAAACTTCGAACTTTCTCCAAAAATACAATTTTTACATCATTCATTTTTGAACAGCTTTTGTTTTGCAAAATTACTTAAATTATTAAAGCGGAGTGATGGAATGCTACATTATTCCTATTGACAAGTTCTAGAAGTTAGTTCGATATTTTCAGGAATTTTAGACAGTAAAACCGATTCTAGGTGAACTTTGTGACTGAAATGATTTTATCACATTAAAAGTGCAAATAATAAATGATCTTTAGGGTCCTGCTGACGATTTCTGGAGTTTGTTTTATTCGTTGATCGAGCTTATTCAAGGTACCCTACCATGGAGTGCATTCGTGGAACCGAATGAGATTGCAAAATACAAGAAAAACGTCATCTTTGATGAATTTGGAAGGTTACATAATATGGAAATTTTTTTAAATTTTGTATGAACTTTTTTTTATGAGTAGAAAATTTCTTTTAGAATTTCACCAAACATTATTTTGCAAGAACTGGAAAAACACTCAAATATTATATGAAGGGAAATAAGGATTTTTTCAAATCCTTTTCAATATTTTTCTACCCAACAATAAATCCTCCATTTGGTTGTTTAATAAATGGGTATTAAGTATTTCAGTTAAGTTACGTTTGTGTTATTCATTGTTGGAAAATTTGAAAAATGCTTCATTGTTTCGGGGAGAATTGGGAGGAAAATTATTCTGGAATAGTGATAAAACGTAATGAGGAAAAAGAAAACATAAGTAAGAAGAATAAAATCTGATTGAAAATTAATAAAAACAAAGGGAGACGAGAAGTTATGCTTGAAAGAAAATTCGTTATGTGAAAAGGAATCTATTATTATTTCATAAGTTTTCCTCCAACACTTTCCGAATCACTGATATAGACAATAATTCATTAATAAAGTACGGCATTGATGAGATTTTCCACTATTAAACAATGCGAGTGTGATTTTTATAATTTTAATCAGAATTTGTTTTTCGAAAATCTTCAATTAAGATTAGTGCCGAAAGAAATGGAGACAATAATGAAACATTTATCGCAAGTGCATTATCATCAAATTCCTGATTATGAACTTCTTATAAGAGAGTTCAACGTGAGTTACAAATATTCTATTATTTGGGTAGCTTTTTTAAAATTAAAAATGAATTAAAAATCTTTAGTTTTCGAAAAATGTGACTAACTGATTCAACGAAATCAGTGATTGATATCGAAGCGCTGCAGTATATGTGGCTTGTTGTATAACTTGAATTAACACTTGTTGATGGTTGAAAAAATTTTAAAAATTTGATAAGTTTAAGTAAAACAGTTTGATAAGCTTAAAAACTTATGACACTACCAGCAAGTTGTCTGCTCGCTTACAAACTTCGATATTGAAAGTAATAAAAGAAGTTTGTTCAAATTTGAGCTTTTATTTTCTTATAAAAAAATTTGCTATTTGAAATGAAATTCGAGGAAAAATTTGTTTCTATTTGCAGAAAATGTTACCAAAAAATATGCCAGAAGAATTGCAATATGATTGGGAAGCAATGCAAAGTGATACAAATTGACTTGCAGAAGCTATAATAAAGCGTAAAATGTTAAATTATGCTAAGAGAAAAATTGTAATAAAACTTGGAATAAAAGTAATCACAGAAGTAATCAAAGATTTTTTTGATTCAATTCTTTTGCACATTTTTATTGTGTTGAAATCGCTCAAAAAAAAAAAGAAAGAAAGAAAAGGTGCAAAATAATAACGTAGATGGAAAATAATGTTTGTAAAACCTTGCACTTTCAACCTTGGGAAATTATTCAAGCACTCAAATTACGTCAATTTTCTAGAAAAGTCGGCAAGAAATCGAGAAGTCTTTTTCATTTCAAATTAGAAATGTCAATTTTTTCGCCTTTTTTTTTGAGAGAGAATGGAATCATCTTTTATTGCTATTCATTGTTAAAAACAATTATTCCATTTTTGAGAAAGAAAATAAGCAAAAAAAAAGGGTGAAATATCTGGTATTTTGCAAAATTTGATGATTTTTCAGTGTGAAGAAAGAAATTTAAATATTTAAAAATGTGAATGGATCATTTTTTGCTTGCAATCATATAGATAATTTTGAAATTTGAGAAAATATTCGACACGATCGATTGGTTCGAAAGTTTATGCAACTCTCATAAGTTGCAAAAATCCTTTTGATAACTGGAAAAGTTATCGGACAACCTTTTCAAGCTCGTCAAATCGTTGCTTCGATGCATTCTTGAACAGATTTTTTGCGTTTATATTCATTATCATATACTTTTTCCTCTAATAACATCATTGCAATATTTTAAAAAGTTGAAATCACAAATATCGCATTATCATTTTAGTGCTAGATTTGTATATTTATTGAATTTTATAGAGCTATGAAATAGATCAAGTGATATAATTGGAATTTGAAAGATATGTCAACCTAAATCAGTGAATTGGCATATCAGTGCTTATATAGTGGCATAAAAAGGTATCTGTAGCACGATATCAGAGCTAGACTATATTGTGGAATTTGAGCCAGTTTACTAAATAGTAATAATGCCATTTTTTTTTTTTTTTTTTTCGCAGTTTCCGCTGCTGATAACATTGCATTTAATGCATAAACCTTTAAAGAACAAATATCAAAAACATTAAACAAGGAAAAAGCAACCAAAATGATATAACATAAATATTAATTAAAAGATTTGTTGATTACATAACAACCTAATTATTCCTCCGTAAATTTTAACTTAAGTATTTTTGTTGCAATCTTATTTCAACGATATGAACAAAGGACAGTGCGTTGCTGTCGGATCTGATTTAAGCATATCCTAACCATAGACAACAAAGACGCATTGTGTTGATATCTCATCTTAGACAAGATGAGTATAAGTTAAATGATTTATGTTAACAATTTGTAAGATGAATTGGTTCATTACGAAATGAAACATCAATTACTTTAATTACAAGAAATGTATTATTCCTTCCTTCGCGAAATTTATTTAGATTTCGCGACAATTTTCGTGATGCTATGATAATGGCAATAGCTAATTAATGTTGAAATATGGTTTAATGTAGTTCCGGAATCATTGAATAGATCGCAGAAAACAATTGTGATATGCTTATCAGTTAACTGGCATATTGTAGCTAATTAAAGTTTTGTTGGAAGAAAAATGATCCTTGAAAAAATGATATGGTACTTAAGGAGAAATATGGCACTCATTGGTTACATTTTTGTGTATTTCTTGGAATTTATTCAGCATAATTTGAGTACTTCGAAATCATTTTCATTAAGTCATATTTGTGAAAATGCCAAAGTTTGAAAAATAAATAGAGAGAGAATAAACAAATTGTGACAGACGCTGTATGACTGATTCGCTATTAGTGCTATTTTTCAATAGATCCATAACAGCTTGAAAGGCAATAAAACCATAGGGCTAAAACAAAGACAAAAAATTGACAAATATTTGATAACAGGATAAGCATTAGTTACTTCTCTCATTAAGAATGTTTGGAACAAAAAATATGCTCTTATGACGGTATTCTTTGAAAATTCTTAAAATTTCCATATTCAATTTCTTTTCTATCCAGAAGAAAATAATATATATAAGAATGATAAGTGGTTGTATGCTATTGCAACTTTTATAATTCTTAAAATTGCCTTTGGAAGTCTCTACTTCTTTCTATTGCTACGGCAATAAGGATTAAAATAACGGTGGAGCGATATCAGCAAATACCCTACAAATGGGGTTGCAAATTTTCAGTCACTTCGAGGGTATGGTACTTTGAAGTTGACATAATTATTATCAACTCTTTATGCGCCAGAGTTAGCAGAAATGATTAAATTCTAAAATATTATTGAAACAGTTAATCAAATTTAAATATTTCAAAAAGCTTTGTGTTATAAGGTATTTAGCTTTGTTTCTTTTTTCTCCATTAATATTTATGTCTGTTCATTTGCATATTTACAAGTTGTTCCAAGCACACTCAGCTATAGATGGATTGTGAAAAAGAATTCAAAAAAAGAAAAAGCATTTTAAAATTTATTTCACTCTCAATTTCACACCATTTCTACAGTATTATCAAGTATATTATGGGAAATGGCGCAAAGTTTGTTTGTATTGATGATTTTATCAACCCTACAAATATGTTGTCGAAAGAAGAAAGCTAAAACTAAAACTAAAACAAAAGCGGCAAATGTGGTAGTAGAAACTTCAAATGATACAACTGGTAACATTGCACAAACTGCTCCAGAAATAAATCTACAGAAAACTGTTAGTGATAATAAATATTTCTCGAAAAATGAAGTACAATGAATATGAGGAAATTTAGAGTAATTGTACAAGCAAACAGTAAACATATAGATAGATATGTATCGAAAGAAATTTTTTGAAAAATTCATCTGAAAGTAAAAAAAAGCAAAACTTTATCAATATTTGCAAAAAAAAAGTGAATAAATTATAGGATGAAAAAGCAAACACTAAAAACTTTTTAACGAAAGGAGCAAAAACGAATCAAAAGGTTACTATCTTCTGCATTTAACTTTTTTTTGTTGTTATTACAAATTTTCAATTTCTTTCTAAAAATGATTGTTGCCTGTTTTGAATAGTAATAGCTAAAAGATAAATGTTGATTATGGATAATGTAATTGTATGCTTCGAATTGTATTTACATTGATATGATTAGTGTCCGCGTCATAAGGTTAAGCTAAGAATAAAGCTATAAACGTTCCATATTTTTTAATTTTAAAATGGCTAACATATAGCATCGACTGCACTTTTCAACGTTTGAAATAGTCAAAAATAAGAAAAAAGAATGAAATTTAATTATGATGCCACCATTATTTATGTTGTAGAAAGAAGAACAAAGGAAAGATGATCAAACTCAAGTTGAGGGATCTGAAGAAAGCGATCGAGAGTGAGTGACTTGAAACATTCCTCTATAAATTTCATTTTTTGGAAAGTTTCGGTCTTGAGATGTAGAAATATGTTGGGACTTCTTAAATTTACTTCAGCACTCTCCTTATTTCCTCCTATCACCTGCAAAATTAGGAATTGAAATCCGTTAATGAATTCAAGCATAATTCTAGTAATATTTGTAATGTTAAAAAAAAAAATTTGTGATATCACTGCTAATAATGTTGTCTTCTAACTTTAAATTTTAATAGCTTCCCTATCCTACCTTCTAAGTTTATTATCTTCCAGGAGAATTAAGTAATGAAAGTGTTTAAATTGCAGTAAAGCAGATATTATACCGATGAAAAAAGTTAAAAAGATGGGCAATATTGATGAACTTTGTAAGGTATCATCCATAGAAATTTATCATCCGTATTTGCTTAGGTTAACTGTTGAATAACTAAAATTGAAGGATATACAACTCATTTCAAAAAAGCTGCTATAAAATAAATTGCAGGAAAAGAAAATGGAAATGGAAAAAGAAGCGGAAGAGATCAAATCAGTTCATGAAATGGACAATGAAAAACCGTTCAATACCGTAATGCGTTCAAATTTGCATGTCAAAATTAAAGAAAATAAATGCAGGCTTTTTGAGACGAACGATGAACCGACACTTGATGATGAAGTGGAAGAACCGCTTATTTAAGCGTACCTTACGTGTGATATGCCAATGTCATATACATTTATCAGTTTTCAGCAACCGTAACTTGATCATATTTAACTTAAGTGTAAAACTTTTCGGAATAAAATAAACAGATGAACAATTTAGAAAGATGTTGCTGTCACAATTCATCCTGTTTCATGCGATCATTGATCAAATGTGAATTAAAAACAGTGCTTTTTACATTTCATGAATTTAAAAAATTCGTGAAATATGGAAAATTTGAAAGAAATTCACCTAATCATTCATTCATTTTTATTCCGATAGCATTCAGCAGATTTTGATTTCATTCAGTTTAATAGTTCAATAGTTTACATGGTAAAGCACACCTATCATCATACTTTTATTGAATTTTATTAGAAAAGATTTAATTGGTAGTAATTTTGAGAAGCTCATTTAATTTTGTTTACATTTGCACATTTGGCATTAATTGACAGAGTAACGAAACGGATAATTTATGAAATTCGACATGCCGGATGAGCAAAGCTATTCGTTTGTATTTGTTGGGCAAGTTGTAATTCCGTTTCTTTATCTTCAAGTTCTTTTTTTAATTTTTTCGTTTCTTGATCACTTTCCATTACTCTTCGTTTCAATTCAACCAAAGTTAATTTGCTGCAATTAAGTTGAAAAAACTTCACTGAAATTGGAAATATTGAATTAATAAAATGAAAATTTTCGAAGCTAATTCAAATTCTTTAAACGTCAAAATCATTACAGTATATCAGTGTTTTTTTTTTTAAACCATTTTTTGGTTCTTTCATACTTCTGATGTTAAATTCAATTAATGCTTATGTTAGATTTATTTAATTACCGTGAATCTAATGCTTTTTCCAAGATTGCCTTCAAACGTTTCGTTCGTTCGATATTTTTTCGAACATCATTGAAATCCTTTTCTAACATATTCAAAAATTTTTCTAGTTCTTGAATACGTTCAAATCCGGTAGTTGTACTATGTTCTATAAGATTTTTCATATTTTCTACTCCCATTGCAAGATTTTCTTCCTAAATTTGCATTAATAAAACTTCTATTTTCAACTTCTCTTCTTTTACAATCACAGGTTATAGGTAATTACAAAAAATACTAAGTTTTTGTTCAAATTTTTAAAGCTTTCAAAGGAAATTTCTGCAAAATATTTCAGAATACGATTCCATTAAAATTAGGATATGACTTGATAATATTTTTTTTGATAAAAATAGGATATGATTTGATAATATATGCATTTTTTATCAGCTGATACGATTAGAATTAATCTAATGATTCAATATTACTGTAATTAATAATTATAACGTTATGTGATCAGATGAGTTCCTTTAACAAAAATTGTTACTTCGGTAAATTGAACAACCTCATATTTAGATGTTTCGATATTTATCAATACTGTGCTCAATTTTAATCGTATCACTTGTATTTTATCGTAATTTTTAGCATTTTGATGCTTCCAAATTGTTCGCTCATTACAACCATCGATCATTGCAATCGCTTGAAGCGTTAGTTTATGATTGGGATGGAACTTATTTTCTACCAATTCGATTGTTAACTGTAGTTTTTCTTTTTTTATTTTAATTACTATAATTAAATGTCATTGGAAAGAAAAAAACAAGTGCCGAAAGAGTTGATGGATCATTAGTATATTAGTGTATTCGATTCGAAATTAAACGTAAATATGATTCAATCATGCTCATTTAACTGCTAATTAGACTAAAAGAGCAGTAATATTCAAAATATAATTAAATATTCAAATGAATATAGTAGAACTAATCATCATTTGAAATTCAGAACTAATCATCATTTGAAATTATGTTTCATCAAATATTTCAAATTTCAAAATAGTTAATAGTTTTGTAAGAAATGTTGGTGGAAATATCATACATTAATATTTTAATTACCGTAACAGGTTCATCATTTTGAATGAAACCTCTGGATGGATTAATGAGATATCGAGTGGGTACATTTGTTCGCATACGCCATGCAATATCATTCTCAATACCTTTGCAACGTCGTAATTTCACTTCCTGTTTTGCATTTGTTAATTTTTCCACGTCAAAACATACGTATCTCTATAAATATAATCAAATAATTCTTTAGTGGTTGATCATTTAAATTTAGTAGTAGTAATTTTTCTATGTTTCTCTCTAAAATACACTTCTGTACCTTCTGATGCTTTGCTTCATTATTCTGCTAGTAATGATCGAATCTGATCTAAATTTGACCAGCATTTTAATTCCACTTATCTTAATTTTGTCATATTTTATATCATTTAATAGAATGACATCTGTTCATTTTTTTTTTTTTTTTCTATTGCATATTAAGCTGATTTTTTATTTCGGAAGTTATTCGTTCGCAGTGAACTTTTCGGACAATTTATCTTGAGATTAGAATGAAAAGGTAGCTATTGTAAAACTCTCATCGTAAAGTCAAATTAAGCTTTCCTTGTAAACGTCAAATTTTATTATTTAAAATGAAGAGATTAGCATTTTGTTACCTGATCAAGGCTCACTAAATGAATTGTTTTTTGTTTATCATCATTCGAAATTCTGCTTTTATTTTTTGAAAACTTTATTATATCTCCTGACATAGACGCTTTAAGCTAATTCTCTACTAAGAACAATAACCGGCTATCCCTATCAATGAATTATGAAATCTGACCGTAGATATCCAGATAGGAAGTGTTAAATTTATTTAACATCCACTTAAATTTGCATTAATGGAATAAAAATTTAAATAATTCGTTCTATTAATCAAAAATTCCGAAAAACCCTGAATTTTCGGACCTATTAATAAGGTATAGTTCAACTTAAGGTAAATTGCAAAGGATATTGAATCTGTGACCAAATTTTTGCAAGCCAACTTCCATCAACTAGTTAAACATGAATACGACCTGTTAAATTTTACTCAATGTCTTGAATAATCGAATTATGCGCATATTATCTTCGCTAATTTTCATTTTAATCGAAGTTAGACGACAAAAAGTTCCAATTTTATTCAGGAATGTGCCAAGTCTTGCAGATAAAAGCGTCATCTTTTTCTCTTCTCTTTTCATTCCCTCTTTCTATTTCCGACACCCTTTCTTATCAGTTATTGTTATTGATAAGCACTTAATCATCTTGACTTAAACAACTTGGAAAAATTAATAGAGAAAATAATGAAAGTCAAATTTGGCTTAGCTGAAAATTAATCCAATAACTTGGATTTTACTATAAGTGAAAAAAGATGAAATGTGTCGTGAAAGTTTTAATTTGTGGTAGAAGAAATCTGAAATTTGTTGAAGACAGTACAGTCCTCTTGTTTGAGAATCACGACAAATATATGAATATAGTATTTATTGAATAACACAGCAATTAATACCAACAATTGTTATAATAATTTTAATGCGTAATATGTTAAAGTCACTGAACTGACTCGTGGTCGGAAGCTCTCAGTTAAAGGAATAAAATAGGAGAGATGGAAGTGAATAGGTTGTAGCTTTGTAAGTGAATGAGGTGACTAAGTGAAGATTGAGTGAATCGTAAGATGATTGAGTAAGTAAGCCAAAGAGTGGAGTGAGTGAACAGAGTGGAATGAGAGGGAATGTGAATGGAAATGAGTCGAAATGTGAAAAATGAGTCCCATATAGCCGTGACCCTTGTATATATATGTGTGGATATTGGGAGTGGCTTACAGGAAGCATTATTGTAACCTTGTTGTAAGTATATAACACAAAGAACAGTGTTTTACAATCCTTGCTTAAGCATATGAAACAAAGGACAATGTCACAATCATAGCTTAACATATGAACAAAGGACAATGTCACAATCTTATTTTAAGGATATGAACAAAGGATAATATATTGCTGTCGGATCTGATTTAAGCATATCTTAACCACATACAACAAAGACGCATTGTTAATATCTCATCTTAGACAAGGATGAGTATAAGTTAAATGGTTTATGTTAACAATTTATAAGATGAATTGGTTCATTACGAAATGAAATATCAATTACTTTGATTGTAAGAAATGTTTTATCCCTTCCTTCGCGAAATTCATTTAGATTTCGCGACAAAATGTTTAATACGTACCCGAATAGGTACTCTACCTGTATTTGCTTAATAAGATTTGAAATTTTGCCAAGACGATTGATTCTGTCTCAGTGTTATTACAAAATCTTAATTCTGCACTGCTGCACTTCTTTTAAATTCTTTCCTTGTCTTCTTTCGACACATATTTCGTGGTTTATTCTTTCTGTTCAAAAATTGTAAATTCAAATCTAGCATATCTCACTTTTATTCGTACCTCGTTTCGATAGTTTAATTAATTCACCGGAGTTCCTATAAACATTTTTCTGCAAAGGAAATGATTGGAAATTCATTGCAATTCGAATAAATGTTGCGAAAACTGAAATAATATATGTTTAAATAAATGAAGTAATTTGTGTTTCATCTCTTATTCAATTAATTCCTCGTATAAATCGCTTTTAATGCATATTACAAGATCGAAGGTAAAATAAATCGTTTAACTTTGTTTACGATTAAGATTGTAATGCAATGTGCTTTGCTTTCAATGCTTACGTTATTTCCATAAAAAGTCGCAGATCACTTCGGTTAGCTAGCTTTCTGTATTAGCAGTGCATTTACAGCCTACCATTTCTTCTACGCGATTGCTACAGATGCAAAGAATTAGCTATTGTACTCTGTGAATGAGCTATTAAGTTATTAGAATTTCAAATATAAATTGTATAAAACTTATTTTTACCTATCACTGATATTAATAATTATTAGTTGCTATCATTACTTCTTGAAAATGTCTAATATATTTTGTTATAAACTATTTTGTTGTGTAGTGTAACGATTAGAGAAAGGGAATTAAACATTGAAAAGCTTGATGACAGCTTCTTTCCGAAAAGCCAAATTTCTTTGCAGATTTTTTTATTTCAAAAATCTTAATATAAATTAATTTTATTTTAAAAACCTCTTCAACCAGCTTACAAATGCCTTCAAATCAGAAATGAGTAAGCTTTTGCTCAGCTAAAATTTACTTGAAAATGACAATTGTGGTCGTCTTCTGTTACCTGATGATGTTGGATGCACTGTTTAAAAGTTCATTTGATTATGATTTGAAAAGTCCGATGTGAGAAAGTTGTAGACAACCATTTGGATTTCTTCATCTTTTAGTCTACCATTTTTCAGATTAGATTAAAACTAAAACTTCAATGCATAGAGAAAACATTAAAAATGAAGACTTTTCATACCAAAAGGTAAGCAAAATATTCGCTTTAACATCTCTTCACTTAACTATTG